>JARUHE010306649.1:0-12381 GCA_031471125.1 Archaeomysis grebnitzkii | reverse complement strand
CTTGTCCCAGTCTTTTAAATGGTTAATAGCCACCAATATTATAACCTTTTTGCCAGTCCGCATTTTTCTTGACTAGTTAAATCATGATTCATTCATTTATATCATTCATTTATATCGTTCATTAATCCATTATTCATTGATGTAAATAATTCATTAAATCATTATTCATTCATTTATGGCATTCGTTTATGTAGTTCACTAATTCATTATTCATTCATTCATATCATTCATTATTCAGTATTCATTATTCATTCATTCATATCATTCATAGTATTCATTATACATTTGTTCATATCATTCAGTAAGTCATAATTAATTCCTTTATTTGATTTATTATTCATTCATTTATATCATTAATTAAATAATTATTCGTTCATTTATATCATTCATTAATTCATTCATTTGTGTCATTCATTAATTCATTATTTATTAATGTATATCATTCATTAATTCATTATTCATTCATTCATTAATTCATTGTTCATTCATTTTGAGTATTAATGAATTCATTCATTTATATCATTCATTAACTCATTATTTATTAATTTACATCATTCATTTATATCATTTATTAATTCATTATTCATCCTTATATATAATTCATTAATGATTATTCATTTATTTATATCATTTATTAATTCATTTTTCATCCATTTACATAATTCTTTAATTCATTATTCATTCATTTATGTCATTCATTAATCCATTGTTCATTCATTTATAACATTCATTAATTAATTAATTCATATCATTCATTATTAATTTATTTATATAATTCATCATTTCATTATTTATTCATTTATATAATTCATTAATTCATTATTCATTCATTTATATCATTCATTAATTCCTTGTTCATTCTTTAACAAGATTTGTTGATTAATTCATTCATATCTTTCATTATTTATTAATTTATACCATTCATTAATTCATTATTCATCTATTTATATAATTTATTAATTCATTATTTATTCATTCATATCATTCATTATTCAGTATTAATTTTTAATTCATTCATATCATTCATAGCATTCATTATTCATTTGCTCATATCATTCAGTAAGTCAAAATTATTTCCTTTATTTGATTTATTATTCATTCATTTATATCATTAACTAAATAATTGTTCGTTCATTTATATCATTCATTCATTAATATAATTCATCAATTTATTATTCATTCATTTATATCATTCATTAATTCATTCATTTATACCATTCATTATTTAATCACTTATATAATTAAATAACTCATTTATATAATTCATTAATTCATTGCTCATTCATTTATATTGTTCATTAATTCATCATTCATTAATTCATAATTCATTTATCATTCATTCATATCATCATTCATTCTTATCAGCATCCATTCATATCATCCATCATCGTTATCTTCCTTACCATCATTCATTCATAATTCATTATACTAGTCACGAGCAAACGAATATACAAACATACGAACATTCACTTGTTCTCAAGGAAATACAATTTCAACAAAAAGTTGCCCAAAACCAACATAATTATTGAGTTTGTCGTACACTGCAAGAACCAATTAAGCATTTAATCTTATACAAACATGAAATAACAATTATTAAGTTTGGCTTTCATAATATAGTAAATTTTATATGAAAATTATAAACATACAAATATTATGAACCAAACAATCAAAATTCATACCTTTGGTAGTGCAAACAACATAGAATGGGCATGGGAGAGAGTTCACACTTACACAGTCAAAGTAAAATACATTTTTAACTTGGAATTTGCTATTTCAAATTTGCTCTAAATTAAATTGTTTGCTCAAACTATAAAATGTAAATAAATACTATACAACACTTCTTCACCAATGCACCCACACATATATACGTACAAACAAACAAACAAACAAACTAACCAGCAAACAAACAAATTCACAAACACACAAAAAACAAACAATGGTCCTAGTAAAGTTAATTATAATGTTATAATGTTAATAATAACAATTAGCATGATAACCAACAATAATTATTGTAATAAGGAGATCGAAATCGAAAACTTTATTAACTGTTTGAAATTAGCACCTAAGTTAAAAGACGTGTAGGGGTTTTCTAGTGAGAATACAGTTTCTTTTGCCACCGACTGTACAGTTCATGTTTAGGACAGTGAATGAGCTCTACATTAAAAACTCTTTTTCATTGAGATATGCTTATAATCATCAGTCTCGTACATTAGTTGTATTTCCTTTTATTTATATGTTATATCTAGTGTTGCAAAAAATCTTTTTTTTCCTCGGTGATTTTCTACAAAAAAACACGTGTTTTATGAGTATTTTTTGTTTTTTTTTGAGATATTCTATTTTTTTCGTTAAGTTTATGACTTTGCATTAATAATATAGTAAAGTAAGGTTTATTTTATAGTGCTATAACAATTTAAAACAAAAGTAAAGTATAAAATTAAAATAAAACCATTTGATTCATAATCGATTCTAGGCAGATGCGTCTTAAGTTTTTATGGAAATAATTCATAGTTTGAATTGTTAAGGTGTTCCATACTCGAGGGACCGAAGGTGCAAACGACCTTCTCCCCAGTGTGGAACAATAATTGGTTATTGCTTGATCTCAATGTTCGGGATGGATTTTATGGAGAAATTAAATAAGAAATATTTGGTGGAGCAAAGTTATTCAATGATTTATATGTAAGCAATGCAATTTAAAAAAAACTACTTTAAGTTTAACTGGAAGCTAATGAAGCTGTTCTAGTATAGGTGTATGATGGAATCTGGGTTTATTTAGAAGTAATCGAGCAGCTGAAATTTTTATTTTTTGCAGTTTGTTTATTTTTATATTTGGAAGGTTGTACAACAATGAATGACAAAATAGTGATAAGACAAGATAAATGAATGAATGATGGATTTCATTGTTAGGTTCTGGTCAAAGATGACTCCAATATTTTTGACTTGTGTAGATGGTTGAATTGATTCAGCTCCGATATTTGATGTTATTAGATTAATTTGATTTATTTTTTTGCTGGTATCTATGATACTGTGTTCAGTATTTGCATCGTTAATGAAAAGGATATGAGTAAGTAGAAAATGATGGATTGCGTTAATATATGCTTCTATTTCATTGTAAGTTTCTGTATAATTCGATTGATCAGGCTTAAATGAAAGGTAAATCTGATGTTTATCAATTTTTATGTAATAGTATAGTGATGATATGTAAGCATTAAATAGTATGGGGCCTAGGAAAATTCCTTATGGCACCGTGTTGACTATACCCATGACAAAACATTTCTTGAAATATTGAAATTATGTTGAAAAATGTTAATAAGTCTATTATGTTTTACTATGTTAAAGGACAGTGATAGGTCAAACAAAGCTATAAATGATATGCGTGTGTTTTCTATATCATTCAGAAAATCAAATGTTATTTTCATAATATTGGTTTCACAGCTAGCATGTTGTTTGTATGCATAATTGTAATTATAATATGCAGGTAGTTTAGTTAAGTGATAAACAATCTGTAAAATCTCAGTACTCTTGAAGGTTTTTGAAAGACATGGAAGGCTATTTATTAGACGATAAATTTATAATTGCAAATCCTTATTTCTATTTTTATAATGTACACCTGTAGTTAAAGATTGTTATTATAGTTAGTGGTTTGGGAAGTCTTATTGGTAGTTGAACTTATCAATTTGAGAAGTTATGTTTTTGTTTAATGAATTAAATTTATTTAGATTAGGTAACTCGGATATTACTGCTGTGTAATCCATTATACTATCTTTAGTAGTGGCTGTTTTATCAACTATACTGTTTGCTTTATTTATAAACATACCGAAATATTTTGCACAAATCTTTTCTATTTTGGATTGAATAACAAATGAATTGGCTACCTTCAGATAGTTCAGTAATGAAGGAAGTATTTCAGTTGATCATTCTAGCAATTTAGGAACTTAGATTGAAAGTAGCGTATTTTGGCTTTCGTACATTCAGTGAAATATATTTTCTGGAGAACTTAAAAAATTAAGAGCGAGAATTTAGTTCTTGTTGTTAAACATTTTCTTTCACATTCACATTTGGTTGTTTAGCTTCTTTAAATAGGATGTATACCAGATTAACGTCGGTTGGATTGTTATCGTCTTCTTTATTAATGGTGCATGATGGTCAAGTGTGTTTTAAAGTACTGTATGTACATTGTTACAAGTTGGTCAATGTTGAAATTTCGTAGGTTTTCTTTTAGATTATCAGTTTTTAATAAATCGTTGAAAAGATCTGTGATGTTTATAGTGTTTATATTACCATATTCAATGAGTTTACGTTTTTTTTATTTAAGATAAGTATACTTATGAACAACTTTATGAAGCAGTGATCTGAAATGAAAAAAAAAAGATTATTGTATATCTAGTTATTATAAGGTTTAGTGTATGCGTATGATATATGAGTGGGGAACGTTATGTGATTAAGTTAATTCAATATTTTTAGGTTGTGATTGAACACGAATGGCTTTACATATAAGTCTGAACAGTATATTCCAAGGAAAGTTTGTTTGTAAAAATGAATATTTATTGAAATAATAGGTTTCAAATCTCTGGGTAGAACTTAGATACCACTTAATAGATGCTTCACAAAAATTATTGTTTTTAAGTTTGTATTTTACAGACTTCTTTTGAACATGAATCGCTTTATATATAATTCTGAATAATATTATTATAGGTATTTTATTTTGTAAAATCAATGTTTATTGAAATTTAATGCAATGACATTTGATATTTTGTTTTATTTATATAATTAAGAATCATATTTTATTTAAATAATTTAATTAGTAGCTTAAAATTATTTTTAATTCCTTTATTTTTTAGTAATTATCAAAAAAATGCTCATATATTAGTTAAATATGTTGTTATGCATTATAACACTGAATTAATTTAGTTGTGTATAATTTATCACGTGTACGTGTTATTATTTTTTCATCATATACACACATAGTTTGGTTTGGCTAGTAATTGAGCTACTTAAATTTACATTAGTTGCTCTTTATCCTGTTTTATCAATATATTAGTAAAAATAATGTATAAACAATTCAATATTTATTTTAACTATACCATATATATTGTTTGTTTATCAAAAAAAATTGCAACACCAAGTTTAATTATATTAATTATATAAATACAAACATCATAATCATTACAGAATAAATTTAGTAGCTAATGAGTATTAACCAAACCAGCAATTTAAAATAAATGAAACATATACAGTATATTTTAATCTATATTTGCAATAATAGTTGCCATGATAAAATTAATAATTGTTTTCTTATGTGAACAATATAAAGCCTAATAACTACCTAATGTTTTAAAGATATTACCAAAAAATCAAACAAAGCCATAAAAAAACACGTTTTTTTAGTTGCAACTCTAGTTATACCGAGACAGGCATATGAATGCGAAAATATAAAAACTAAACCACTAGCCAGTTAAACGATAAAACTAAACTCAAAAAATAATAAAACTTGATTTAATTATACTTAATAAACAGTCGTTTCTTGGAGCAACTTTTTTGTCAGTATACAATACTAATTAATTTTACTAATAAAAATAATAGACTCTTATATTATAAATAGAATGTAATCAACTTGATCGTGGGTTCAACGTTCTTCATAAAAATAATGAAGAACCAAGTTTAAGCCATTTTTACATTAACTATAAATTAATAAAGTATGCAAGTAAACTGATTTATATAGTAATTAAGGAAGCAATGGACAGTTACACCCAAAAAAAACATTTATTTTGTAATTTTACTAAAATTACAAACAAAGATATGGAATAAAACATTACAAGTAAATATGAAGTATCATATTTTGACAAAATGTCCCAAAATATTCAGACATTTAGCTTTATTTTTCTACAAATTGTTCCTGGAACATAAAAAGCCTTTATTGTAAATCATCACTGCATATAAGGAAGGAGTTTTATTTCCTTTTAGAATCCTTCTTAAAACTTGGCACAAAACATAAAATTGTTTTCCAAGCCTGAAATAATAACAATTTATATAAAAAAAGATTAGAAAAGGAAAAACAATTTACATAATGATTATTTAATATTATTAATATGAGTTAATTCAATATTACTTTTGTTGAAAGAATATATAAACAAAATACTTTCACAAATGAGGATTTCATATTTTATTTTAGTTTAAAAAAATAAAAAGACAAATTGAACACTTTTTCACTTTTTAACATAAACTTATTTTCGTAACTTTAACAAATATATTTTATACAAGCTGATACAAGCTGTTTGCCTTCATACAATATGATAGTGTTTTTATTAGAAATGTGGTTACAGCTGACCAAGCTATGAGTGCAAAGTACAATAACTGCTTACCAAACATATTAAAGTTATAAAACATAAGATACAAGTTATTTATATACTTTAGACAAAAAAAGTGTTTTGCATGTCGTTTGACTTTTTTTCTTGAAAGGAATATTTCATTGAAAGCTTTGTTTAAATATCTGTAGAAGGGGGATTTGAATTGAATAAATCTCACAATTTTCCCCTACATTTATATGTTATCTGAAAACCAATAACATCTATTTCCTTGTGATAATTGAATCCTAGGCTATAAAAAATCACAAAACTATTCTTTGAAAATAATTGTTTTATATCAATATAGATGTGAGTGTTGTTTTTTGGATTGTTTGATGACCTGGCATAATACATCCAACAGAATGACTTATATCAATATAGATGTGAGTATTGTTTCTTGGGTTTTTTGGTGACCTGGCATAATAAATCCAACACAATGACTTGTAATTTTTAGTTTCATTAACCTCAGCTTACAGAAAGTATTAATACAAAAAACTTGTGATTTTTTCCTCTAAAAATGTAAACTTTCAAATTGAATAAAAAACATTTACAAAATGTAGGCGATGCAGTACTAACACATTTCTAATAATTAATACAAACAATTAATTTACAATATGTACAAATTCACTAAAATGTTGTTACTCTCTTATTGTTTAGTACTATTCAGGAAAATTATATAGTAATTTTAACAGTTTTACATAGTTAAATATTATTTCATTTGGTAGAATGTAATAGTATGGTATAATATTATATTATAATGCACAATACAGTGTTTCAACCTCATTGTGTGCCTTGATGTGCATTAAAGAAATATGTTTATTCAATTTTGAAATAACCTTTTATTTTTATCTATACTTCATAAAATTATGCTGTTACTTGTTAATGTTTAGTACTGTTATTACTATCATTAATGTTCATATTATCAATAAATTTTATCATATTAACGTTTAATAGTATACGACTGTTTACATTCTGATTCATATGACCTTAAACTTCTCGAAGATGCAACATAATTAACATCGTCACAACTTCTATGTTTTTGATGGTAGCTGATTAGAGTTGTTGCTGATCATACTATTATTGTGTTGACTGTTGTTAGTATTGAAATAGTTAGATGGATATATATACCGAACATTTTTGAAATTGTTTTAGTGTTTCTTTATAATAGCATTATTTTTCATTTTTAATAAGGTATCACTAATCATTACTTATCGTTTATTGTTTCCTGTTGCATGTTATAATTGATTTAATTTATACTAATCGTTGCCAATTTTTTTCAATTTAATGACTTATTTCGAAGTGTTTTAATGTTCTACCAGAACGATTGTGCACTTTGAATGGTTGTACCAGGACTAGTTCTGTTGGTAATAAAATCAAAATTAATCTCAGGCTAGCAAATATTATTTAGCTGCACATTTCAACAAATGTTAACCAGATCCATATGTCATATAAGATGAAGGAGTTCCAAACTTTGGATTCATGCTAATGAATACTCTTCCTTCCTCTCAAATGTTTCAAATAAAGTATTCGGAAGATCATGTTGTCTCTCAACTGTCTCTCCTAGCCATGAGAGCTTCACTTCACATGATGTAACTGAAATCTAAATGTAAGATATACAGTACACAGATTTTCATTACCTAACCTATCATCCCATATACAAAAAGTAATTATATTTTTTTAATTTTTGGCTAAAAATTGATTTGATCATCCCACGTCAGTTGGTGATTTAAAATTACTTTAAAAAAGGAGCTTTCGTTTTCGTTTCTTGTGCTAAAACTTAATTCTTCAATGGAATATCAGAAACCTCGATCATGTTTTTTCATTAAAAAACATTTGAAAACCGGTGTACATTTCCTTCATTTAAAATATTTCATGAGGATTTTCATTCAACAAAAAATGGAATAGCAGTTTAAGTTATGTTCCAAAATTGGTGAGCACTATACATTAATAAGAAAGTTTATTTTTAATATCTCTCGTTATACCAACAGATAGCAAGACTATTTCAATTTAGTTTGCAACTTATTCTTCAGGTTCGTTTGGTTTAAATTCTTTGCATTAAATAAGGATTGTTTACAGCATCAAACTTAAGGTATTTTAGTTCTTATAGCAACATTAATCAAAGATGAAAGGGTTAAACGTTTCCCGTTAAGGAGATAAAATAAATATAAGGTTACAATTGCACTAAATACATAGCTTTCAATTATTTTTTAAATATGTTTCAAAACATAGCTTTAAAATTTTATCAAACTATAAAAATATGTTTAAAAGCTTTCACATCTCACTCAAACTTTTAAATGTGTTTCAAAACATAAGTTTAAAATCTCACTCAAACTTTAAAAATATGTTTAAAAACATAGCTTTAACATCTCACTCAAACTTTAAAATATACTTAAAAACTTTCAAATCTCTTTCAAACTTTAAAATTTGTTTAAAACTATGCAAAAAACTATTTAAGCCAATGTTGTATTGTAAATAAATTCTGACAATGCACGAAAATGTTAATATTCAAAGTGACTTCCTATACAACTTTCTTTCACCAATGAAACTTTAAGAGAGAATAGAAACTAAAGCCTTAGTAGTGAAACTTTAAAATTTATTTCCTCTAAACTTCCATCCGTTTTGGTTTAAATATTGCAATTTCTTTTTTGGTTATGCCTTAAGAACCAAAGTACTATCGCTTGAGAAATAAAAGTAATTTTTAACATAAAATGTTTCAAATATACAATTATATTATTGGGGATTTAATCAATCTAAAATAGGTAAAATACGCTTATATCTGTTTAATTTATTGGTTGATTGAATACTGTAATTTAAAACTATATATTTCAAATTATTTCAAATTTTTCGATAACACTTATTCCTTGAAATTAAAACTTTCAAAATGGCTAATACTGCACTATATACCTGTATTATTCCGCTCTCGGCGTTTTCAAGTGTTATTAGAACTGTTACGGGGCGGCAAAATAAACATCCGCCCCGGGCGGCACGTTTGCTAGGTACGCCACTGTGGTATCATACTTTCCTCGCCTACATCACAGATGTGAGTTCTATCTGTAGGTTTAGTTTCATTGTTTATTAGTGGAAAGAAGTTCAGTTTTTGTGTGTTCCTGTATATTATGTTAATGATGTTATAATTAGTTTTTTTATATTTATTTTAGTTATATAAAGTGTAAATAGTTTTCATAAAAAAACGAATGTACGATTATTTGGGTAAATTATCAGTGACATCCGTATTGGACAAAGCCTATTCATTTATTGGATTATTTGGTAAGTTATAAAACATTTCACAGTTTTCGTAAATAATGTAAGCGATATTATATTCCTGAAATTAGTTGTGTTGCTATTAAATTATTGTAATTCCAAATTAAATAATTTAGGATTCATAAGGTTCTCATCTTTAGGATGTTTACTCTATAGTATACTAAAACTGTAAAGTTCTGTGATATTCAAGAAATAGTGGAAGTTTGAAGCTTTGAAGTCGGTACTCACTTCAAACCCACCACACTTAAATAAAAGCAATTTTTATTTATACTTCTTAACAGTTAACTATTATTGTTAAAATTAATGAAGCCCAACTGTACTCTCTGTTCAAAAGAAGAAAAAGAGGAGACCTGATTCACTGTAGAGGCATAAAAAATTAAAACTTTTAAGATAGGATGAAATAAAGATTGGAATCTGTATGGACATGGGGAGACCTAACTATTAGCCCATAAATATTGTAATTGTAATTGTGAGACATAGGCTTATTCTAGACGTTACTGCTTTTTTTATATTATAAGAAACGTTATAGATAGTTTCGTCTAAATTATAGTATACAAAATTGAACACACAGTCTCACGAGGTTGACTTTATTTAATAATATTTTTTTCTATATATTTCAGTGTCGAGTGACACGCTCTTCAGTAGAAAACTGTTTTGTTTGATTGTTTTTTTCAGTTTTTAATTTTAAAGAAGAAAAATTAGAACAGCCTTTTCCAACGAATCATAGTATACAAGTTTGGCGTTCAGTTGGGCTTAAAAAGTGTAATATTAGTCATTACAATTTCCATCAGTCATTATTTTGCATAGATTATACTTCTGTAATTTTAAAGAAACATCATTACAGTTCATGCACTGTACCAAAATATCAAATAATTTATACATGAATTTGTTAATTTATAGCTTAGACTAAAAGCAAAGAGCAATAGAAAAAGAAATGTTTAGTTATATAGCCTTGAGATGTTGAACCATGTAATGAAATTCTGGAAAAATTTGAAAACAAAAAACTTTTTCATGTGGAAATCTTTTTTATGTATTATTTAATACATTGTTCTAAAAACCTTATTTGAAAAAGACTGTATCGAACCTAATAATGTTGTTTTATTTTATCGATATTTATTCTATTTCAGTGTTATAATAATGTAAGAAAGCATATTTCACAACAAACTTGACATACTAACTGTTTTTATATAGCCTACTTGCATAAGTCATTCAAAAAAACATTGCAGATAACAAAAATCCTAATAAAGCTATGTTGGTAAATTGAAATATGTTACCATAAACAATGACGTCATAATTCAGTGGACCAGCCTTGTTGTAAGTCGGTCTTGACTGGTGGCATTGTTGGCCTCACAGAAAACCCTGATATGCTAGAGCGCTGGATTATGACTGGCCCAGAAATCAGGAGTTTATTAGCGGAAACAATTACGATAATGATGGAGAGCTCCTTCATCATGAAGAAGGATATGCTTTTCATAATCAATTTCTAACCCCTGTTCAAGATCTGAGAAATGAAAATCCTTTTTTGATGAACATAGTAGAACGTTTTGGTTACATTTGAAAACAATGTGTATGAGTCTGCTGCAGAATCTGTCTATTGGACAAAATCAGTACTGTGCGGGTGGTTAAGAGAGAATTTAGTAAGGGATGACTATGAGAGTAATTATACTAACAGAACTTTGTTTCATTACATACAGAAACCTGTTATATAGATTTCTTACATAACTATAACACAACAATTCCCTTTCCTTTCAGGGGAAAAGGAATGAATAATTGCAAAGATGTATGTGTCGCTTCATTACTGTTGTTATGCACCCTTATATCTTTATTGAACTTTATCATATTGACTTACACGATGTAAGTTCGCTGCTTTCCTATCTGACGGTTCATGGCCGTGTTGTCATTTTCTTTGTGGGAAGTTTTGGCTGGGGCTTGTCTTCTTTTTGGCTTTTTGGCTGAAGAGCCTTAGTGGCTTTCTTGCTCTTCTGAGGTTTGCCTAGTCTTTGGACTCTTCTGTCTCTTCTTCTGGGACACATCCATATACGTGTCCCATTTTAGGGCACTTGTGCATATCTTTTGATGCTAAAGATTAACTGGATTAGTCTCCTTAATTATCTAGTCTTTGCCTTCCTCAACATTGCCTTCTCCTGAATATTATATTGCTCAATATTGTAATCCCTTCAATGTCATATTGCTCAATATTTTCATTAAGAGCTTTTACTATTAAATTAATGACTCCTTAGACAATTCGTCCACTGCTGTGCAATCGTTTCAGTTCCATCAGGTTTTCATTAGAATTATTCTTTGTTTTTGACCTTATCTTCTTCTTAAGAGAATTTTCTTCCTGAAGAAATCGGTCTTACTTGCATGGCTCTTCTATGATGTTTAATCGCCTTTACATCCAGTCGTCATTCTCTCTGTAGATATCAATGCTGAAAGATAAATGTTCTTCGGAATAGTTCCGTTACGGTTTCTATCTTTCATGGCTGCATCACAGATCAACTGGCTTCATCTTAAGTCTTGTCCTTACCAATTTTGTTGGAAAAAATTGAACACGTGACGTCACGTTCGAAATTGGTCTTCCTTAATGCAATTGTATTCAAAAAGATTCAAAAAGCTGTCTGTTTGTTTATATTCTCAATATAAATATAATTTGTTTATTTTCTATTTTTATCTTGGAAAACATAATAATTTTGTGTTACACACATAGACATAATACACTAGACTGATCATGCCTCGTAGAACCAATGCTAACAAAAGTGAAGCCCGACCCACTCACCTC
>JARUHE010306638.1:0-12382 GCA_031471125.1 Archaeomysis grebnitzkii | reverse complement strand
TTTATATTGTTAAAATAGTTAATGTGGAACCAATTTCTAAATAAATACACATATGGTATTAGAATTACATAGTTAAACTACCTTCAGAGATATAGTCTGCTATTTAAAAAATACTTTGAAGGACAAAAAATCTTTCTTAGCACCTTTGTTAGAACTTTGTGCCTAGAGTTGACTTTACCAAAGTTCCCCAATTCAATAATAAGTCTATTTTTATTTTATCAATTCAATTTTTTGATTTCATAATAAAGGATATTTTGCCAATATCAAATGTGGCGATATGATGTATTTCGCATTGAAAATCAGCACCCTGTTTCACTTATTACATAGTACCTTACCTTACCTTACCTGACATAAACTAACCTAACCTAACCTAATATAAAACACAAATAAACGTGAACATTGAATAACTAAAAACCTCTATAAATCAATAGTACTTTCTTGTTAAAGTTGCTATATTTGATTAAGGGATCTAAAGTAAAATTTAGGTATTATTTTGTTAAAAACTCTTTGTGAGAAGCTTAAATACAATAAAATATATATGCAATGTGCCAAATTGATTTTTTTGAATTCAGGGAGTTCAAGAAATTTTGATAAATTGAGTCCTTTAGTACAATGGGCAAATTAAATAAATTTATTTTTTTAATGTTAAATAAGTGTTTAATACATTATTAATTGTTTAATACACTTATTAGACAGTAGACTTTTATTAAATATTATTTACAAGTAAATATATATACTCAACTGAAGAAAATCTAAATATAGTTTTCACAACTAAGAATCCTTTAGCATTCAATTTTGAAAAATTAATTCAGTGAGTTCTTCAATTGATTGATCTTATTTGGCACATTGTATATATGGTTCCGGGCAGTGCGTCGAACAGAAACAGTTTTTTCCGTTCTCCGAAAATTACAATCTATCAGATGTTCTCCAAATTTAAAATTTTCAGTTTATGAATTTCTTTTTTAATGAATAAAAGTATAGACTCCTTTTTTAAACTATATATTTATGTTTGTGTCAATACACAAAAATAAGTGCAGGATGATTGATTTCAATAAATATTATACTTATTTATAAAATTGTTTAAATCATTGGAGCAAGGTTTTGAGTGATAAATGTTTTCCAAGAGTTATGAAAAATGTTCTCTGAAAATTTCTATACTCTCCTGATGCACTGGTCCTGGACAGTGCATTAGAAGGGTCTTGAGAAATGTTCAGAGAACATTTTTTGCTCAATATCTTGTTCCAATATTTCTAACAATTTCATAAATTTGTGTATTTTCAGTATAATCATCCCAGCTATACTTGTTTCTAATGTTCTAATATTAATATCCACTTGAAAAAAAAGAGTTTATACTTTTGTTCTTCATTAAAAAAAAATAACTTGAAAACTTTTAATTTAGAGAACTGTGCAAAGTTTATAAATCTAACTCTTCCTGGAAAAACTCCAGCTAAACTAATTATTGGAACTTTTAAATAATATTAATTGGTGTAAACAAATAACATTATTGCAAGAAGTTGCTCTTAACGTCAAGCTATAAACCTGATGCTGAACAACTGTGTGTATATATATGTGCAAATAAAACATTACCAGTGATCTTTGTTTTTTTCATACATAACTTACTTTGTTACCCAGTCAAAAACAATCTTGAGATTTTAAGGGTGCAGAAAGGTCCCCCCCCCCACATTGGTGTTTGCAAATAAATTCAATACTTCTTTCCATTAATCTATTTTGATGCCCATGGCGCCGACACATATATCTTTGACACAGATATGTAGGTTAATTCAGTTTATTAGCCAATTAATTTCATCATTGAACTTTCAAATTTTCAAAATATCCACCAAGATAAATAAACTTTTCATGTGCGCTAATACATTATGTTGGAACAATCCGAACAAATGTATGTACACACAAATTCACTCCAGTGCTAATTCAGCTGTGAAACACAATTTTTGTCGAGCGAATGAAACGAAGTTAAGACATAGGTGTTACTATTCTGTCATCGTCGTCACAAAATTCGAAGTAAACATAGTTAAATGTATAAAATAACATGGGAATGAAGAGAGAGTAAGCAAAATTAGTAGACAACACAGTTAAATGTATGAAATAACATAAAAACAAAGAGAGAAGAAGCTAATGATGTTACATGAAAATATGAACATCAAGGAATATATGCTAAAAGGTCTTCTGCTACCTCATGTGCTTCTCTTGACTTTACTGATGAAAATGGTTACACAATCAGTTACTAGTAAAATAAAATCTGCTGCCTTTGTGTGAAGTGTATAGGGGGCAAACTGATCCATTTCTATGGTAAGAAAAGGTTATAGTGGTGTAGGCCATTCTCCGATGTGGACCACCAATTTATTGATTTTTACTCTTGAACATAAGGTGAAAAGTATTAATAAATGTACGAACCTTTTGGTTTATACCGCTATAGTAATAGAGTAAATTGAATTGTGTTATTGTTTTTTTTCTATCCCAAAGTGACCTTTGGAATGCCAATAAAGTATAGCTGTTTGTAATAAAAAGTTTTAGGTGAGATCAATATCCAGTTATCTTTATTAACACACTATAGAATACTAGTTCAATCTCGATAATATAATTGGTTATTAAGATGTTTTTTAAAACCATTTCCAGAAGGAACTAAATAGATCAAAAAGTTGAAAATTGGTCGACAGAATGGCTCTAGCTATAAGTTGGTTGTAGTTTCAACTGTTAAATTGTGTTCTTAGGTAAATATAGACAATTAGTTAGATACAGTTTAGTAAATCTACCTCAAGCATTTTTTTGCAAATTTAAATTTTTGTTTGATGTAAACATTTTTTGCAAATTCAAATTTATATTTGATGTTTAAAAACATTTTTGCAGATAAAATTTGAATAACTATGGATCGACTTTTAAGACTGGGAAGTGGCTTACAAGCCTTAGGGGGACAGGGACCCACAGCAAGTGATGCACCCGTACCTGATACTGCAGAACAAGTGAGACCCATACTTTTTATTCTCTGAAAATGTAAGAAAAAAAACTAATATGACCTTGAAAAACAAAAACTTTTTCATTTTCATTGACAATTAATTCTATAATTTTTTTTTCAGGTTTACATTTCTTCCTTAGCACTGTTGAAAATGTTGAAACACGGCAGAGCTGGTGTTCCAATGGAAGTTATGGGGCTTATGCTTGGTGAATTTGTTGATGAATACACAGTGAGAGTCATTGATGTGTTTGCGATGCCACAGAGTGGTACAGTAAGTAAATAAATCCTTTTTAGGGTATCCATCCTATGGATACCCTATTATAATCGACATGCGTGGGTCAGTCCGTCAACATCTCGCGTTCACAATTTAGGTGAAGGTAAATGTTAACGTTTTTAATTTTTGATTTCACAATTTATTTTTATTGAACAAAGTTTATAGATAATGAGCTGAATAATAACTTTGCTTAAATAATAAAAATTCTATATATTATGTTTTCTTTAAAAATCGACATTTTATAGATCAAATTAACTTAGTAAATGTTTAACTGTTTTTATAAAAGGTGAAGGTAAATGTTATTTTTTTTAAAATTTACTATTTTTTCTATAGATTTTTTCCTTAAAATTGATGGTTTTAAGAACTTGAAAAATAGTTCGCTATTTTTATAAGAGGTGAAGACAAATGTTAAAGTTTTTTTTTTAATTCACCTTGTTTTTATAATTCAATTAATCTTGTAATCTAGGTTTTTGTCTTTAACTGAAACAATTTGTTACCTCTGGTTGATGGATGCCCTATTATATCCAAAAAATTTCAATCCTGAAATAAACTTGCAAAATTAGTTTCTATTGTAAATGAACCCTTTTTCAGCTTATTTTCATAACTGTACTATTTGTTAATATTTTTTACTATTTAGTTGTATATAACATTTTAAGAAATGAGTCACCACTCTTTTGTCTTCATTCAATATTTCTGTAGATCTTTAATCTATTGAAATAAGCAGGTTTTTATGGAGTGGTTGCATCTTGATTTAATCTTAATTTTTTCAAACTTCAAATCATTCAATAAATTGGCATTCAAAAAATTATAGTATCTTCAATTGCTAACCCATATTTTCATTGCAGGGCGTGTCTGTCGAAGCTGTTGATCCAGTGTTCCAAGCGAAAATGTTGGACATGTTGAAACAGGTTGGAAGACCTGAGATGGTGGTGGGGTGGTATCATTCCCATCCTGGTTTTGGATGCTGGTTGTCCGGTGTCGACATTAACACGCAACAGAGTTTTGAAGCACTGTCGGAAAGGGCCGTTGCAGTAGTCGTCGACCCAATCCAGTCGGTGAAGGGAAAAGTTGTGATTGACGCTTTCAGACTGATCAACCCCAACATGATGGTGTTGGGCCAAGAGCCCAGACAGACCACATCCAATCTTGGCCACCTGCAGAAACCATCCATTCAGGCTCTGATTCACGGCTTGAACCGCCACTACTACTCCATCCCGATCAAGTATCGAATGAATGAACAAGAACAACAGATGTTGTTGAACCTCCACAAGAAATCTTGGATGGAAGGCTTAACCTTACAGGACTACAAAGATCACAGCTCAAAGAACGAAGATACTGTGAAGGACATTTTGTCTTTGGCAACTGCTTATAATAAGGTTGGCTCAAATTTCTAAAACAATCGATAGTTATTCTAAGATACTAAGGACAAGTTGAAGGAGAATAACAATACCTTCATGTTTGAATAGTTGTAGAACTGCATTGATTACTGTAGGTTCTTTTATTTCCTGTAGAAAAATGATTAATAAAATAGAAAAATTTCCATGAATGTTTCTTAGGTTTAAGGAATGGTTACACAGTATTAATTAAAACTTGGTTGTTCACTGCTATGCCATACAAGTACTTAGCCAAAGAGGTTGAATGCCATACATAAAATTTTGATGGGTGCAGGAATGCAGTCAGTAAAATTTTAATGGGTGAAACAAATCTATCCATCTTTAGTCTATTAGATGTGAAGTAATACTGATCTGTTTGGTGTAATTCAAGTTGCCTATTGTCAGTTCATATTAGACGGCCAAATCTTTTAATCTCGTAAAAATCTAAGTAGCCTCATAAGTATCTTGAATTTAAAGGAATTTGTTGTCTTTTCTTACTCTTAACAACAACACTTGAGCTCAGCAGAAATGTGATTGATGGAATGGCACAGGTGGATAATTTGTTGAACATATGGATCAATGATATCACAAGTGAACAAGTGAGGTAACCCACATTAAAATAACAGATATTACCTCACTTGTGCTATTGTAAATCAATATATTGATTCATATTTCTTAGTTTTAGTCTTTTGAATATTTCTTTTAAACAAATATGATTTTTTCTTCGTGTTAAGCAGAACATAAAATTCTTTTTTTTCATTGAACAAAAATAAATTTGTATTTAATTCTGAACAACATTGTTTAAGTCAAATTTTTGATATGTTGATTATTTATTGAAAAAGTTGATTTTTTATCAGGTTAATCAGATCATAGAAAAATTGTTGTTGGTAATATTTTTCAATTTATCATTTATAGTAGTTTTGTTCTTGAAATTTCTCCCATCTGTTTATGAATTCCCTAATCCCTACTTTTTATTTCTGTGAACAACACTAATGGCTGTCATAGCATGTCATGGCTAATATATTGATATATTTGAATTGATAAGTTTTATATTTTTAAGTTTTGAGTTTGAAGTATATTTTTCAATTGATATTTTCTTGTAATAAATATAATTCCAACATTTTCAGAGTCTTGAAGAAGAAGAAAAAATGACACCAGAACAGTTGGCAATCAAGAATGTGGGAAAATTGGACCCAAAGCGACATTTGGAAGATAAAGTCGAGATTTTGATGACCTCTAACATTGTCCAATGTTTAGGTGCGATGCTGGATACTGTCATCTTCAAATAAATCTCATCCCATTTAATGTTATTTCCATTCACATCTATGTTAAGGAGTCAATATTATTCCGTTTTATTATCATAATAAATTTATAGTGAAAGTTTCTAATTTTCTTCACCCTTCAAAGTGTTAAGTACTTTCACGAAGTGTAATCATTAGATGTTTTCAAGATACCTTTATCGTTTTTTCAAAATTGAAATGTATACTCCAAGTTTTTCTTGGTCATTATAAACATCATAATTAAATGCAAACAATATCTCAAAAAAAAACAATTGCAAAGACACTGGTACACAAATTTTAAGTGATTTGTAGATCCAGTATTCATTTTATAATTGTAAGTGGGTGCCTAAATATATCTACTTAATGAAGTATTACTTTGGTAAATTATAAGTGATAATCCATCTAGGAAGAGATATATTTGAAAGGTAAATATTTTATCTTGGCAAGACTTTTTTTCAAATTAAAAGATGCAAAATATTTAAATCTCAATGTACAGCTGAAAAATGCTACTTCTTGATCTGTTGCTAATCAAAGCTCGTACACTAATATAATGTGCGAGATTAAATGATATTAAAAATAATGAAAGTAAACCACACAAATATGTTGATCAATATGCCTAGTTTTTCTACTCTTGAAAACTTATTTATAGTGAAAGAGCAGCAACAAGCAATTCAATAAAAGTATTGCCAATGTAGTAAATTATTGATAAATGTTACATTATGGAAAAACGATTTCAATGTTATTTTTCACTCTTCTAGACCAACCACCGATGAGGATGCCCGCTTTCAGTTTTATGTTCCAAGGTTGCATAAAAGTCCTATAATGCCATTTTTCTCCCTTCAATTGACCCTAAAAAAGTTACTACTCTACTTGCTCGACAGTGATTAATTTGTGAAAAACTCTGGCTTAAACGATGATATTTTACTTTGTTTTAAAAATGTTACAATACTGGTAAAGAGACCGACAATGTGGAAATTAGTTTTAATGAAATGTCGATTAACGGATGTTCTACTCCGATTAAAAACTCAGCTCTGGATTAGAATGAATAAAATGCTTGAAAGAATCAATGAAGCTATTAAAAACCAGAACGATAAAAATAAAGCGAGAAACCCAATTAAAACGAGATCTTATACAAGACTAATAATTAACTTATAAAAATAAAGCAAGAAGCCCAATTAAAACGAGATCTTATACAAGACTAGCTATTAACTTATGAAAATATGTATCTATAATTCTAATGTGGTATAAATAACCATGTAACATATTTTATTAATAAAATAGCCTTGATGAGTTCTATGAAGGGAACGAAACTCAAGTTGGCAAAACAATGTTGTTTAATTTATAAAAAAAAACATGTTATATGGTAAACTTGAGCTAACAATTCGTGCTTTAAGCAGGAAATTCTAAAAATGTAATAAAAAAATTGTCAATTTTAAATGCATTGAGTATTGTTTAGAATGTATATATATATATATATATACTTATATATATAGGCCTGTATGTGACATGCGTGTTATCTACGGATGAAATCTATCTAACAAGTGAATTAAACAATTCATGATATATTGAAAACTTATTTAACATTAAATAATTACATTTATTTCATTCCACATCAATTTATAAAAATATGTTCCTCTCTTTGCTTAAAACTCTACACATCTGAATAATCTCATAAAAATTTCTACCATACTCTACATCATAAGTATGCGATAAAGTATGCAATTGCATGCGCATACATAATTTTGGCTCGACGTATGCGCATACGCATACGACCGTAACCATTGTGACCGGAAGTTCGTTTCACGTCGAATTTGTTTAAAATTTTGAGGAAAATTTTTCTTGAATTTTTTTTTTTACTAAAGATTCATTCGTTTTGCCCTTAAATAAAAATCTACAACAACAACAAAGATTCATTCGAAAATTGAGGTTCCACTGTACAAGTTTTTTTTCAAAATTTATTTAGTTATTATTTCCAAAAATTAGCAGACTATGAAATAATTATAAGCAAGCGACAGCTATTAAATACAAATAATAAAGAATATATGATAGTAAAGATATTTTAGAATTATGTATACGTCAAAGCACATACACAATTACAATCTCATGCCCGGGAATAACTATTTACTTTGATGAACTAGATAGACACTGAAAAGTGGGATAAACTTGATGTGTATGCTGAGGAAGATTTGTTGAAATTATTATTATTGTAATATATTGAGTTGTTGTAGATTAGTTAAATAGCTTCAAGTATTTTTATTATATCATTAAAGTTATTTTATAGAATGTAAGTTAAGAATTAAGTTATTTTATTTAAAGTTATTTTATAGAATGTAAGTTAAGAATTAAGTAAGAACGTTTAACGTGGAATAAATTTCGTGTGACGGAAAATACGCTCGTAAGTATAAAAATGAATATCTCCTCTAAATTAATTCTTGTTTTTTTCTGTTACCTTCAGCTAGGTTCCTGGTCATTCAAGTATACTGGGGAATGAGAGAGCCGATCAGCTTGCTAAGAACGTACTCTGCAATCATGAAATAACCATAGAAATATATAATTCTATGGAAATAATAGTGATCCATAAATCTGTGATCGAATAGCGTTTTTGGATTAGGAATGTGTGCAATAAATTATGGCATGGTGAGTGGTCCCTCAACAGATCTTGTTGGCGAGACATAAAAGATGTCCTTATTGCGTTGCCTTCATCTTCTCGACGGAGTAGGAGGGAAGAGGTCATTCTAGCTCGTTTACACTTGAATTGTACTTTCTTATCAGTTAGGCATTACATTATACAGGAAGCTCGTGAGCTATGTCCAATGTGTGCTTTTGGCTGGACACCTAGGTATATTCTTGTGGAATGTCCGAGGTATGCACGTGACAGAATGATTTTTGGTTGTGGGATGAACTTTTCAGACTATTTGCAGGAGGATTTTGACCATGATAAACTTTTCAGATTTCTCAAAGATGTGAAGGTTTATCATCTGTTGTGAGTATTTTTTTTAATCTTGGCGATTGTTGTTAGCATTCAATGCTTATCATTGAAAAGGAACAGTTTGAATCTTATTTTTTGTTTTTATAGTGTCACTATGGTGCATTTAGGTAGTGACTGTCTAGACATGCTGTATATTTTGTGCTAGTTTTTGTTAAATTTTTGCTCCCAATGTTGGGTCTCAGCGTGCCTGAGAGCCGTGTGTGTTGGTTTATGTTGTGGGTTGGGTGGTGATGGTGTGCAGCACCTAGCTACGTTGATCACTACAAGAGACTGCCTACAAGACAAGAGGATTTTTAGTTGAAGTGCACATGATCCAATAGGGTCGTCGCACTATAATACCACTACCAACCATTCTTGTTTTAAGTGACGTACAGAACAGATGCTTGACTCACACTGCTGAGATGCCGGCATTCACACGTGTAGATTCATAATCGTTGGTGACCTTAATTTATCCATGTTGATCCCAATCTTTCATTCTATGCCATAGTGTAATTAACGAAAAACTGTATCTAGAAAAAGATAATGGTGTTATATCCTTTCTTTATTATTTTAATTATTACATGTAGTAAGACACTACAGCTATATATCTCGGATAGTGTAGTGGTCAGCACGTCACCCCGGGAAACTGGAAGTCCCAAGTTCGATTCCCGGGCATGAGGTTGTAATTTTTTCTGTGCTTTGACATATACATAATTTTAAAATCTTTACTTTATTATTTGTAGGCTATGAAAACCATTTTAAAAATTCCACTCTTCACCAACTTTTAGGGTTTGTAACAGGGCTAGATTCCCAAATCATGTTTTACTTGCAATTTAAAATAAATTGCCAAAACATTATAAAGGGTATGAAATTTTAGGTAAAAAAATAAATTTAATAACAATAAAAAGTATTTACATAGTAGTAATTATTGGCTTGAATGTAATCAACAAATAAAAAAAATTTTGTTTACAAAATATCCACAAAACTATTGGTTTAAATATATAAATAAAGTCATTTTATTTACAAAACATCTACATAACTACTGATTTAAATGTTTGAAATAAAAAAAGTCATTTTATTTACTAAATATTTACATAACCAAGTAAATTGAGTGAGAAAAATACTAATTTACTGGTTTGGATCGAAATCTTTATACCAATTAGAAAATTGCAAAACCTTGTGGCGTTGAACGTCGAACTTTTCGGCTTTTGGTTTCCTCCAAGCATTTGGTTCGAGATCCAAAACTCCCCCAACAATTTCTTGTGCAAAGTTGTTGGGGAAATCTTGTTCATCTTCTATGACATGTGCATAGCCAGGACTTAAGCCAAAATCAACAAAAAAGTAAGGCAAGCCCTTGGGGACTGCATGCCTTACATCACGATTTTTCAAATCCACAAGTTTCTTGTTCTGTGACCATTCGGTTTCACATTCCATTATTGCTTTCTTGAAATAAATGGGAGCCATGTCACCAACTTCTCTAGGCAATGGTATACAATGAATAACCATATGTGGGAAATACCTCAATTTCATGGATGTTTCAAAGAAAATGCAATCTTCTCCTCTACTTGCAAACAACTTGACTAAAGATTTTCTGAAAGTCATAATTTCGCTCCACAGATCTTCATCTGCTTGAGTACTCGATGCCACATGACCAATTGGAACTATGAGACAATGTCCAGGGGTGAGTGATTCATGGAAAGGGAGGCTGACATAAGCTTTAGTTCCAAGAGACACCATGAGATGCTTCTTCATTTCATTGTTACCAAAGCACCATTTGCATGATTCGAGAGATTGTTGATTTCGAAGAGATTCTTTCATGGCAACTTGTCTTTGTCTTTCTTGTTGTTTGACGGAATCATCTCTAAGAGCAGATTTACTCACAAACATATCATCGACGTCAAAGTCGTCATCAAGTTTATCTGTATTTGTCATCAAAGCCTTTTCAAACAACATGTTTTGCTCATCTGCTGTGGTTCCTTTTTCTTTTTCGAACATATTTTTCAAACTGTACTTGTCATCATCTGGGAAATAATTTTGCCTCTTTCCATCTTGTCCATGTGTTTTCTTCTTATTTTTGTTTCTTCTTCCTCTTTCTGGTAATTCAACATTACTTAAGGAAATAGGTTTCACAAAACCTTTACTGTCTGTTCTGGTGAGTAGAATTTCTTCAGTTTGTCTCGTTTCATCATTTGATGTGTCAGGTCTGTTTTGTACAACACCTCTAGCATCTCTCAGGCTTCTGGCATTTTCAAGTTTATTTCTCAACTTGTCGACTTTTTCTCGATTTCCCAATATTTCTGCTTTCATCAACTTTGCAGCCAAGTCATTCATCTGTTTGTCTGTAAGAATGATTTCATCTTTCGCCTCACTTTTGGATGGTGGTTCCATTGCTACTTCAGGAACTTTCTCTTTTTCTTCATCCACACTTTTCTTATTTTTTGGGGATTTCACTTCTTCATCAGAAGATGAGGCAGAGGATGAGGACGATGACTTGGGATGATGTTTTTCTACTACTTTAGCAGTTTGCTTCTTCCAGCTTGGTGTGTGGTTTTGTCGAGCACCTTTTCTATCCCAAACAGCATCTTTCTCTTTTGTCTTGAGTACTGAGGAGGATTGGCCACTTCCTTCTTCGGATGGTTTCCACATTTCAAGCTTTTTGTTTCTCTTGTCACGAGATTTATGTTCAGAACTCTTGCTTCTGCTTCTCTTTCTCTCTTGGCTTCTGCTTCTGCTTCTATCATCTTCACGACTGCTACTTCTTCTATTTCTTCTTCCATGATGTCTACTTCCATTTTTGTGCCTTCTGTATTCATCATCACTGTCACTGGATGAGCTTCTGTTGCGTGAACTTTTCTTTTTTTTGTTCTTTCTACAACTTCTTTCATAGCTTGAGCTTCTGCTGCTACTGCTCTCACTCCTTGAACTTTTTCTTTTTCTTTCCACTCTTTCATCTTGCCTTGAACGATGTCGTTCATTTGTTGCTCGGGACTGTTCATTGCCAGAAGACTCTTTCTTTTCTTGTTCACTTGGGGAACATTTTTCGTCAGCTTCTTTGAGCAACTGTTGAAAATTATTCAAAGAACCCCATCTTTTAGCGGCAATTTCCTCTAAGGTGGTGCCTTGCTCTTCTGCCTGTTCTTTCGCTCTCTGTAGAGCCTTTTTGAGCCACGCTGTAGCAAACTCAGGATTGGGTTTTGTTTCAACAGGTTTTTTAGGGAGGCCAGCTCCACCATCTTTGAAATAAGGATTTAGTTCACGAGCATGACTTCCGGGTTTGTCCGTTTCTCGCTTTCTCTTGAGTTCCTCTTGTTTTGCTACTATACGACTGGTTCCCTCTTTCCTTCTCAACTCTTCTCTTGTGAAACCACCAGAGACAGAATTCATCTGTAGATTTAAAAAATTATTATTTATTATTATTTTATATTATTACTTTATATTATTATTTTATTTTTATTATTTATTATTTATTATTTATTATTTATTATTTATTATTTATTATTTATTATTTATTATTTA
>JARUHE010306627.1:0-12382 GCA_031471125.1 Archaeomysis grebnitzkii | reverse complement strand
TATTGTTATCCCTATTGTTATTATTATTGTTACTTCTACTATTATTATCATTATTCTTATTGTTATCCCTATTGTTATTATTATTGTTACTTCTACTATTATTATCATTATTCTTATTGTTATCCCTATTGTTATTATTATTGTTACTTCTACTATTATTATCATTATTCTTATTGTTATCCCTATTGTTATTATTATTGTTACTTCTACTATTATTATCATTATTCTTATTGTTATCCCTATTGTTAGTTCTATTATAATAATAAATAATAAATAATAAATAATAAATAATACATAATAAATAATAAATAATAAATAATAAAAAATAAGTAATAAATAATAAATAATAAATAATAAATAACAAATAATGAATAATGAATAAAATTTTATGTCACAATTTTTGTGGTATCACACTTCTAAATGTCCTTGGTGAGATATTCCAACGTCTCCATCCAGCGTCTTAACACTTCAACCGTTTTTTGTAACATCTGTGATACATAAATATAATAGCTTACTCCATCTTATGTTACACCAGTGATACAAATTAAGTTAGTTGTGTTTTTGATTACAAAACTAACTTAATTTGTATCACTGATGTTACATAAGATGGAGTAAGCTATTAGGTTTATGTATTACCGGTGTTACAAGAAACGGTTAAAGTGTTAAGGAAGTGGGGTTCACACCTAAGAGAGAATAATCTTAGATAGAATCTTGGAGCTCAGGGTTTTTAGTGAACGCTGACTTTATATGAGAGATGGTGGCCGAGTGGATACGAACGCCGCCTGGAGATAAATGTTGCATAGGCAGATTCGATGCAAATATTTGCCTGTATAAATGTATTAACTTGTTTTGTATCACTGATGTTACATAATATAGAGTAAGCCATTATACTTATGTATCACCGGCGTTACAAGAAACGGTTAAAGTGTTAATATGCAAAAATAATTATCTTGTTAGTCTTCTCAAATTCTTATTTGATTAATTCAATTATAAAAATTAAATAAACATAAACTGTATTTATTTATTATTAGAGAGAAATAATTTTACTGTTTTAAATAGCTTTCATAACTTCACACACTGTTCACTTATTCTTAGGTTTTCCACAATGGTTTTTCGCTCGCCCGGCCATCACACCATACTCAACGATATAATTGGTTTAAACCAGCAGTAAAAGCTAACTTAATAAAATATAACTTGTTCCTCAATGGTATAGCGGACTGTAAATAAATAAATCATTAATCATATATAAAATATATAAACATGAAAGTAAAGATAAAAAAATATTACAAATATATAAAATATATAAACATGAAAGTAAAGATAAAAAAACATTACAAATATGTAAATATACATTTAAAAACTATTGTTGGTTTCCGTGACTATGTTTACGGAGATAAAAAACCATATTTCGACGGTTAAACTTTTTAGTTAGTGAACCTTAATAAATAATAATAAAAATTATAATCTCATAATAAATATATTAAAAATGTTATTTAGAAATTAATCTTTCGTTCAATTTAATCATTAAATAGCTCAATAACTAAAATGATTTTATTAAACGTAGAATTGTAGAGTCTACATTAATTGAAAAAAATCCCAAACATGAACATCTCTCCGGGATCGTTTTCATTAAATGGATGCTTCCATAACATTATTTTGAAGAACGTAAAGCCCTAATATGTATGATAATAGTCTTCTCTAATAAGGTCAATTTTCTAAGAAGAAATCGATCAAATAAGTTTCTACTGACGAGGGTATCAGGTGATAGCGAAATATTTGGAAATAAACTTATCCTCGCGAATGTGTGTTTTTGTTTTTGGACAATTTATGTTTGACTTTATCCACAGTTGGACATAAACAATATCTATAAATGTTATAATTATGCATTATACTATAAATAGTGAAAATAGATAATCACCTGATACTTTTCATGCAGAAATACTTACAAAAATAAATATTTGCAATGATATAGACTGTGATTTTTCTCTCTGATTAAACAATAATTATATTTATTTCACTCATTGCTCTTCCATTGCATTGTAAATGTTGATTTCACAACTATAAAACCACAAACCTGTACATAATTTCTTGCAAACTTCTTACCATTTCGCAATTTGTAGAAAAACAAATGTATGTTTTTAAAAACCAAAGTTTGTTGCCAGAGAACATCATCCATTGTGTGATGAAAACTTACTTATTCAAAAAGTTTATTCACATTGATTGTGGTCATTTCTTAAGCCAGACTTTGCCTCACAAAATCTGTATTCTACAATCCTCTTGCGACCGTGATCATTATTAAGGTAACTTCACATCACGTCTTTCTTTTTTTGATGTCCTTCTCATTTAACGTATTACTTCTCCTTTGTTTTATCTGTTTGAATCTACATCATAAACAAACTTAGTTATAAGTGTTTTTTTTACTTCTCTTGTCATGTTTTAATAATACTTACAACTAATACTAGTCCTATCACAACTATTGTTACTATTATTACTTTTAGTGCGACTATTACTATTACTACTACACGTTTCATTGCTGCAAGTGCTACTACTGCTTCAAGTAATAATACTATTCTTACCAATAATGCTACTAACACTGCTAGTAACATTACTTTTACCACCAATACTACTACTGCTACTAATACTGTTAAGGACTATAATCATAATGATTGCAATCAAACACCATGATATAAAATCTTAATTGAAATGATTGTATTAATTACTGCAGTACTTGAATGTTGTGTAATAATTTCAAACCATACAGTAATATGAGCAATTTTTGTTGTAATTGCAGTGTTGCAATTAAATAAGTACGTTTTTTTATAAGTATACATCTAACTAAACATTGTGGCATTTTCAAAAGAAATTGTTATAGGATAATTTTTTTGGATGATAATACAAAAAAGTTTTAAAATATGTTTTGAAACTTTAATTTTTTTAGATTATTTGAATTCTGATTTCTTGAAATTTATTAAATTTTATCTTTGGTTTTACAGGCAATACACGAGAACGATTTGCAGGAACTTCAAAATCTTTTGGACAAAAATCATTGCTTGATGAACAGAGTCCGATTGCATGATCAACCTCTTCTCCACTTTGCTTGCTACAAAAAGAATTTGCTTTGCGTTCAGACACTTCTAAAGCGCGGTGCCAAAGTAAGTATTTTGCTTTTGCTATATCTTAGGCTGAGTAAACGAAAACATTTTGGCATCAATTAGGGTATACAAAATTTTCAAGTTTTGTTCTTAGATGGAAGAAATTGATTTCTTGGAATATAAAAGAACACTCGTCGTTTGGATTTGTTTATATTAAGTGTTATTTTTGAAAGCTCAAATTATAAACATTTATTTTATTTTACCAAATTTCAAAGCTATATTTTTTGTTATTCGTAAAATATAGGTTTAAATTCATGAAAATATAGTATTCATTATAAATTTTATTCATTGAAACACTTGCATAATTATTATTGTGTATACCGTATATTTCATAAAATACTGTAACGAGATGGAAGTTTTTATAAATAAAAATAATTGATTGAAAGTTAGTGGGGTTACATCAAAAAATAATGTTTTGTCAAAGTTAAAGATAAATTATTTGTTGTTGTTGAAAGTTGTTAACTTTTTTGTGTGTTTTCCACAGGTTGATGCTGAAGATAACGATGGAAACACGGCTTTATATGTAGCCACCATTCTTGCCTGGAGCGATGGCATCAACATCTTATTGAAACATGGAGCCCAAGCAAACATCCAATGCTTAACCACAGAGCGGCTCACCGACGGCCACTGCAACAGAAACAGCCTGCTACATTCCCTTCTTCAGTCGCAAAGGAAACGTTGGCCACAGCATTTAGTAACGAAATGTGCGACATTGTTGATTGAGGGAGGCTTGGACGTGAATTCGTGTAACTTCAACAACGAATCATTGGTGTACTGTGCAGCGCTTGCCAACTATCCAGTGCTTGTGGAAACACTTTTGCAGCTTGATGCCGACCCATTTATTACCACGAACTGCAAGAGAACTGTGTTGCACGCGGCCTGTTTATCTGGGTCTAGTAAATCGCTGGAGGTTCTACTTAAAGCTAACTGTGTAAAAAGTTTAGTCACACAAGAAGATTCCAACCAAGAATCGCCCTTTCATTTGGCAGTTAAGAACAACTGTCACGTTTGTTGTTTCCTATTATTGAGAAAAGGAGACCATTTGATGAACAGAGACAGCAATGATTTGTATAGGTATGAGTTGCTTGATGAGATGCCGTCCACACCTGAACTCTTCAAAAAACTTTTTGATTCTGGTATTACTTTATCATCTGACGATCCGCACAGTTCAGATTACTCAATAACTTTCAACTATAATTGCTTAGTCGCCAAAGAAAACAAAGTTCAAAGCTCAATAATTGATTATTTGAAGGAAAGACCTGAAAACACAACACTTGAACATCCTTTAATAGAAACTTTTTTGTCATATAAATTTAATTGCATCAAACCAGTTTATTATGCCAAGATAATGGTTTATTTCTTTTTTCTCGTTATTCATTCGTGGTATATTGTGCACACCTACGGCAGCTATCCAATGAAGTGGGCGGAGTCCTTGTACACTTTATACTGTTTTCAATCCATTTATGCGGTTCTATTTTTCTCGTTTTTAATACCAGATCTGTTCTTTATGCTAGTTAACTTAAAAACATATTTAAGACAATGGGAAACAGCATGCAAACTATTAGCCTTAGCATCAGCAGCTTTTATAATATTTTCACCGCGAATTATTGACAATAAACATATACCTCAATACGTTCAAACAAATTCCACTTCTAATGAAGAAATAACATTTCCCATTCAATACTATCCAGGAAATTTTTATAGAGATATTGTAGTGGAAAACACTAAGCCCGAGTTTAATAAAGATGCTATAATTTTTCCAGATAACAAAGTATATTTCAATAATCCTGGTCCATATAAAAGCAAGTTCACATCAACAAGCGGAGTAGTGACAGACCCTCCTATAAAAAAAGATGAGGTTGTCGTTCATGGAAGATTTGGTGCATTCACAGTAGAAAATAACCATCCCAATAGTCCTCAAAGCAACACAGAAATAAACAACAGCAACACAACTTGGAGTACTTACGTTCCCGTAGAAACATACGCGGCCGCAGTCTCAGGCTTTTTATGCTGGTTGGAGCTCATGATGTTAATGGGTAAATTACCTTTCCTTGGAGTTTATATTTTAATATTTACTCACATTGCTTTATCATTGGGAAAGTTTCTATTGGCATTCAGCAGCCTGCTTATTGGGTTTGCTATAAGTTTTCACGTCCTTTTCAAGAACCTCGTTCCTTTTTCAACTATTGGTGGAAGTATGGTTAAGACTCTGGTTATGGTGATCGGAGAAATCGACTATGGAGCCTTACTAGAAACTCCGATGCCAAATTTTACAAAAATATTTGTGGTAGTTTTTCTTTTCTTGATGACGGTTCTACTCGCGAATCTAATGATCGGGTTAACTATTGACGACATTTCTAAATTGAAAGAACAAGGTAGACACATGAGTTTGATCAAAAAATCATCGTTCGTTGCGTCATACGAAAACCTTCTAGCAATCACCATGAAAGTCAAATGTATTCCATTATTATGTTTTCTAAAGATTTTCCGAAAGGGCAAGTTTGACATTCGAAAAAAAATTACCATATACAGAAATAGAGAAAATAAAATTGACGTAAAGTCTTTCATATTAGAAGATGCCAAAGTGATAGGAACAAAAAATTTACTGAACAAAAATGTTGAACACAAAACAGATTGCGTTTCATCAGATTTTATCTCAGATTTCAAAAACTTCAAAAATAAGTACAACGAAGACAAAATGAATCTTGATCATCAGTTGGAAAAGATTTTACATGTGTTGGAAAAAACTATTGATGAACAACATTAATTTAACGCAATAATGGCAGCTCATTTAAATACAATTTACAGGGGAACTCCAATCAAGATTCGCTGTAAAAACATTACATATTAAACATTTTATACATTAATTTTGAAAGTAGAAAATAAATGGAACGTTGTGTCCTCATTTATTCTTAATTTTAAATTTGCCTAACTATACTATTTTGTCTTTCATTAAAAGGTAATTGTATAATGTAATAAAATGTATATTGTTAAATCAATCAAAAATTTAAATTTGTATAAGCATAGAAACAATTTTTTAAGGATACATGTAATTATTACTATTACATTGAAAAATAATCACAAATGAATACATAAAACTGTTACTTTTTTCAATTTGCATAGCCTACTATAATATATGAAATTGGTATATTACAAGATTAATTTATATTATTAGATCAAAATATATTTCTGTATTAGACTTTGTTAATTATTAGTAATAATTCGAGTCTTTTATATAGTGATCCTTTAACCCTTAAGAGGTACTCTGCACCGTTTTACAGTAGAACCAAAAGTATGCGGCCAATATATACGGTGCTCCTCTGAACACAGAATAGGCTTAGCATGCATGAATTAAGGATAGACAGCCACGTTCCACTACTCCATCATAGCCCTTAAAGTATTTGAAAAGTTCAAGAAAAATATTTTAAAGCTATTATTGAAGCAGCTGTTGCTTAGTGATGTGTGAAATATTGTTGAAAATTATATTCAACATCTTATGATTATTCATTTAACTTTTTTTCTTCAAAATTCTAGCTTGCATAAAACATATTTAATACTTCTTATGTTTAAAAGAGCAAAGTGTACTATTGTGCATTTGATAAAAACTTATTAATTTCAAATAATCTTCATAATTTGCAAATCATGTATATATTAAGAGTTCCTATCGTGTTAATTTTTCAGGTTTGTTCATACACAATAAACAACTATATTACAAATAATATGTAACGATAAATATTTAAACTAAAAAATATAAATTATTAAAATTCATAAAACCTTAATTCTGCTATAGACTATGCTTTATGGAAATCATATTTAAGTAGAACATATCAATGACAATTTTTAAAGAATTTAAAATTATAATAAGAAATGATCTAAGAATATAAAATCATATTTATATTATAATTAATGTATAAAAGGAAGTTTTAGAAGAAATGTTAATCAAATTGAAAGCAATAATATAACTTTAGGTTTGCAGAAGCAATGATGTAATAATTTTAGTATATTCCATATACTAACCACCTCAACAATTTATATTTTATTATAAAAACCTCAAATAAAACTAATTGGTGTATAAACTAAAACGTTTTCATTTTCCTTCGACAATTCAAGATATTTAGATATTAATTCATACATATAATATGAGAATAGCTAGTTTTATCCAGTTCTTTTGGATTGGTGGAAAACTGTCAATATTAGTGCAAAGGGACAAGATGTCAGACTAATAGACAATGTTGCTCAATTTTTTCTCAAACCAGTCATTAATTGTAACAGAAACGAAATCTATATAGATTTGTACAGAAGAGTCTCCTTTATAACATTAAAAGTCCCAAAAAATCTTTTGAGAGGAGCATTCTATAAATCGCGATCATTCAGCACTAAAACGAAATTTCTACACCGCGCACAAGTTTCACGTTTTTATTCATTACGACGCTATATCTTTTTTATTATAATATTTGGTATAAGCATATAGTATCTGTCAATTAAGGGTAAAGCAAACTACAAAAGGTTACTAAGAACTAACTTTATTAGAAGCGTTTCCTCACAATATATAGTCGTTTTATTATATATAATACGACTATATAACAATCAATTTGTTCTAAATTACAGCATTTTAAATTATTTCAAAGTTTAAAATTTAAGTTCAAACTTGTTTTAAATTACAATATCTTCAATTATTTCAAAGTTTAAAATTTAAGTTTAAATTTGTTTTGAATTACAGCATTTTAAATTATTTCAAAGTTTAAAATACAAGTTTAAATTTGTTTTAAATTACAGCATTGCAAACTAAAAGTGGAAGTCCAGCTGTTTGTTCAGGGTCGTCATATTATCAAAAAATAAAATGTAATGAAACTGGCATTGTTCATCGAAGGTAAGTTTATTTTGAGTTTTTATTCATTTCCATATAGTTTGTTAGTTTTTCCAAGTATTTTATTCATCAATAAAGATTCAATAAGAATATTTTTAAAAATAATCTCAAATTTTCATATTTTATGTGTTTTCAATCAAGCCATAAGTTTTTTCAAAAGCTATCCATATTTCTTAAAAAAGATTGTACAAACTTTGTCTACTTTATAATCCTTTTCTTCCTGAAAAGTCAGCTTTATTTTTTGTATTTATATTATTCCACCACTATGCTTAATACCTCTATAAATAATTTAGAGGGGCCTTGAAAATAATTGTAAATAAATATTCATTAAAAAGTATTAAAATAACTAATTTAACATCTAAAAGACAAATGTGTTGGAAAATAAAATTTTATCCTACATCAATAAATAACAAAGAATTCGGAAAACTAAATCTACAGGAAGATGAAACAGTTTTGTATTATGAGTTTAAAAGAAGTTTTTCGGTTCTTTTTAGTGAAAATTTTGTTTACCTTTTATTTGTGTATACTTGTCCATGTGCAACTATTTTGCTGGAGTTAAGTTGTGACTAGAACTAAGGTGAATAGAAGAACTATAACCTTGTGCTTATCATATTCGAAAGTTTTTTGTCGAGCTTGTGTAGCAAAGCTCTACATAGGCATAGCTATTCCGATGTCGTCCTCGTCGTTAGACAATGACTTGAATGCTTATGTATCATCTATACTATTGTTATTTATTTTCTTATAGGCTTGGTTATTGGTTTTAATATATTGCTAGGTATTTTTATTTGATTCTATCACTTTTTATCTACATTTTTTTCATCAAATTCCTTAGAATTTTTTTCCCTATGGATTAGAAATGAAGTACACATAAATAGTCTCTAAGGTGATTTTTTGATTAAATGATGTTTTCTCACTTTGTAACACAATTTTTGATTTGAAATTAGAAATATTTTTTGGTAAATTATTTTCCCATGTTTTGTTTTTATTTACGCATCAATGGATCAGAAATGAAGTACACATAAATAGCCTAGTCTTTAAGGTGATTTTTTGATTAAATGATGTTAACTCATTTTGTAACACCATTTTTTATTGACATTTGTGGAAATAATTTTTTTTTAAATTACTGAATGAATCATCGCGAAACATTTGAACCGTCCAGTCCATGGATTACTATTTTTAAAATAAACTCAACTAACATTAAAGATAAAATGAAGAACTAATGATTCTATGCAACTTATGTTGATTATTTTCATTTGTATTACTTATAATTTGTCAAAAATAAGTTATCTTGTTTGTGGACTTCTGAAACTTTACTAATGTTTTTATGTTTTTAAAACTTCTAATCAGCTTAGTTATTTTTTCGGTTATTTTTATATTTTATTTAACTTAAAGTTTTAACAAAGTTTTCTCCATTTTTAGATGTGATAAAATAGTATGGCTTGAGGAAAGAGAATTTTGGATATTCGAAACTATTGTTGTTGCAATAGGCTTCGTGTCTGGCTCCTTCACATTTTTACGACAAAAAACTTTGGATGCAAAAATATGGAAAAAAATTCAACAGCAAGTAGCAGCTGGAGTGTAATCAAATTTTATGGAATATACACAGAACCACTTAAGAAACGTCAATCAATGCTCATTATGATAAATATCTTCAGCTAATAACAACAAACTGACAGTGGTGACGTCACGGTCACGTGACTGATTCTGGTTGACTCATCTGTTTAAAAACAAACCAAACAACATTTTCTAAGCAGTCACGTGACCATGACATCACCACTGTTGTTCGTTGTGACTGGCTGAAGAAATTGATTATAATTAGCATTGATTGACGTTTCTTAGTTGTTCTGTGGAATAAATTGTATATATTGTATATATAAAATTATTTATTTATGACGCTCATTATTTTTATATTAAAAGTTTTTAATTGAAAGTAACAAATATTTTAAAATTGTATTTTTGTAAATGGTTGTTGAAATAGCTTTTGTTTGTTGTATTGTTATCATGCATTTTGTCCACTCATTTGGCTGTTACAATTTTATTTGTATTATTCGGTGGTAGTCCATCATGGTGCAATGAAGACGCTATTAGTTTGTCAGAGTGGATAGAACATTATAGCATTCAAGTTATCATATTGATACTTGATATAATTTATTAATATCTGCAATTCAGTATATAAGTTTGAAGCTTGGTCACTCATCAGTTGAATAATCATTAGAATGCCAATATACTAACCCTTTGTACATGGTTGAAACACAATGTTTAGTAACCTCCAATATTTTAGTAATCGATCTAGATTTTAGAAATTACAATAGTTTTGAACATCAAGTAAAATGTGAACTGTGTAATAGATAAATGAATCTGAAGTTGCAAATTCTCTAAATGATCCATATTAGGAAAAGGTAAACACTATTAAGCTTGCAATTCATGATATTCAAGGTCAACGTCTTACCAAACTCTTGATTCCCTCTTTTTAAATGATTTTAATCATTAAGTTTTAATACATGTCTTCCTAGTCTTTTATTTGTTTGTCAAATTATATTTATTTTAAATGTGTAAAATGTTGTGAACATGTGTAAATTAAATTATTACTTGACAGATTTATTTATTACCAAATATTGTAGTTCTTAGAAAACTAAATAAATTAAATATGTTTAGCTAGATGTCATATGGTCTATTTCCGGAAAATTTAAAACACTTAAAAAAAATAATTTCTCAACTATAAACGTTAATAACAAATGGCAAAACAACATATGATGCTGTTTATTTTGAAAACTAGACTATGCCTTGCAAATTAATGTTCACCAAGAATCGCAGATATTGGCGAAACCAGTTATTTAAATTTACATTTTAATTTAGTTCAAACAAAGGTAAAATATTAAAATTTGCATTAAGATTAGTTTTGATGGTACTTTATCAAAGCTATCTCAATTCTAAGGTGTGCTGCATACCTTACAGGTGCAGTGCCGGGCTTTGGCCAAACTCTATATAATCAATCAATTCTAATGTAATTTGTGAAACCTTTCGAATGCTTGTCGGATATAAAGTTATCTTGTTTGTCACTCTTCTTTTAGTGAAGAACTCCTCGCATTAATATTGCATAGCGCTGCGACTCAAGAATTGTTACATATTTTATTTGGGTAATAAGTTAAGTCGCCTTGTGTTCATGCAATAGATTCTTCCAATCAGTGTTCTGTCTATGTGCGATTGGTTTCTACAATCTGAAATTTTTGGAGGTATTGACACTTGACCCGAGTGCTGAAAAAGCTCTAGTTGCAGTGCCATGCTTTGGTCAAATGCGTTATTAGCTATAAATAGTCGAGAGTATCCTCGTGAAACAACACTACACGATTGGTTTTACCTAGATATGTTCAACATCATTAGTCTTGAAAAAGATGTAGATAGGACGCATACTGGTCGCTTGTTTAAATTTATATTTCAAAAGCAAATCGCACAATTACAGGTTCGTTAGTATTTATTGTTATAGCTTGGTATTATCAATTGAATATCTCGAATATCAATATTTTTTTTTATTCCAGTGTTCTACAATATTTCAATTTCAGAAGTTTATATAGCTTGGTCAGACCTCCCAGGGCAAATCCTGAAATTCCTTAAATTTTTTTTATTGTTTTAATCCTATTGAAATACCATAAATTGGCGAGAAAATACGTTTCAGGCTTATTTGAAAATATTTTCCTTTATAAAATTTATATGCAAATAACGATTTTTTCTTGCAATTTTTGAAAATCGATTTTGAATCTAATAATTTAAGCCTAAATTTATTCAACCTATATTATTTATCAGATAAGTAAATACTGGCAAGCAAAGTTCACTTTCGACCAATGTAAATTAAGCAGTAAATCTTTTGTTATAGGGTAAAAAACTAAAAGATAATCTATATTAAATCTTTACTTTATAAAACCTTTTTTACAACTAAATTTATTAGGAAATAAATATACAGATAATAGGTCAAACATATCATGTTTGCTCTAGATTTGTTACATGTTTTCCATGTTATTTGCTGACCTAAGCAATTATTCAAATAGTGACACTTAAAATTGAATATAATTTTTTTAATGTATACTAGTATATACTTGCTCTAACAATTTTCAAACAAAGTACATACTATGCTAAAAAACGGAAATAAATACAGGTATCCTCTGCTTTAAGAACAAAATCGTGATTTTAATTTAGAACGAATCGTTGTTAATCCGATTCATGACTTAGTTCTAAAACAAATCAAGAAAAACATTTTATGGGCTGGAGAAAAATTTATAATTAAAGTAAAATTGTTAAATATTATTAATATAATGTATTTTTTCATTTAGTAGCTTATCGAATCTATTTAATTCGAGTTTTATTTTTG
>JARUHE010306616.1:0-12384 GCA_031471125.1 Archaeomysis grebnitzkii | reverse complement strand
ATATATAAATATGTGTGTGTGTGTTTAAAAAAGGAGTGAAAATAAATAGACTATGAAGTGAACTATAACAAAGACTATAACTGAGTTTACTGATTGGAAACAAACAGTTAATAATGATCAACCGTTTCAACAAATATCGTTTTTATGAACACAGTGCTGAATAGTTTGATGTGTTGTGAGTTCAAAGGATGTTGAAAACAATAAAGTTTGCAGAGCAATACAAAGGCTTTAACGATGATAGAATTGCCCGAGGAAAATGTTCTAGAACATACGTTACAGATTATTTATTTTGAAAGTTTGTAAATAAAAAGTTTCTCAAAGTTGTTTCATTTTCTAATAAATCGTCATAGCACTTAATAACATAACGTAATAACATAACACAATAACTTGAAATAATAACAAAACATAAAAACAAAACAAAATTACTTAACATAATAACATAATATACTGAAATAACATAATAACATAGCATAACATAAACACATACAATAACAACATAATATAATATAATAACATATTATAATAACATTACATAATAACATAACATTATAACATAACATTATAACATAACATAACAACATAACATAATAACATACCATAATAACATGACATACTAATATAAATTAATAACGCAACACAATAACATAACATAATTACATAACACAAAAACACAAAATAACATCATAACATAATAGCCTAATATAATAAGATAGCATAACAACATAACATAATAAAATAACAAAGTAACATAACATAACAATATAACATAATAACATAACAACATTACATAATAATATAATATAAAAACATAACATAATAACACAGCATAATAACATAACATAATGCCATGATATAACAACATAACATAATAACACAACATAACAGCATAACATAATAACATAACGTAAAAACATAACATAATAACCTAACACAATAACATAAAAACATAATATCGTAACATAACATAATAGCATAACATAATAACACAACATAATAACATAACATAATAACAAACCATAATAACATAGCATAATACCATAACATAATAACATAACATAATAAAATATCATAAAAACATAACATAACCATAATCATCAGATTATAACATACTAACACAACATAATAACATAGCATAACAACCTAACATAATAACACATGAACATAACATAATAACATAACATAACGTCATAAGATAATAACATAACATAATACTATAGCATAATAACATAACATAATAACACACCACCATAACATAACATAATAAGACAACGTAATAACACAACCTAATAACATAACATAATAACATAACATATTAACATAACATAATAACATAAAATAGCAGCATAACATAATTACATAACATAACAACATAACATAATATCACAACATAATAACACAACATAATAACACAACATAATAACACAACATAATAACACAACATAATAACATAACATAACAACACAACATAATAACATAATAATATAACATAATAACATAAAATAACAGCATAACATAATAAAACAACATAATACCATAGCATAATCACAAAACATAATGACATAACATAATAACAGAACATAATATCAGCATAATAACATAACATAATAAATGGTCATAATACTTACTGTAAAGGATGTGAATGATTAAAATAGTTTTTTTTATTAAACTGAGAACATTTTTATTATTTTAGTTCACAAACTTTTCAGACAGGGAACCTGTAAAATATTTATTACTTTGTTTCACTTCGATTTCTATTTTTGTATTTTATTTCCTGGCTTCAATGATTCACTGTTTCGATGATTGCTATCAATATAGTTTGAATGAGGAGAAGTAAAACAAAGTAATCAATGGAAGGTTATTTTTTGGTTTTATGCGTAATATAACTTTTACAAAGCCAAGTTAAGTGAAGGTAACTAATAAAACAAGTTTTAATAATTGCTAACCACATTTTAGATGGAAGTTAATTTCATAAAACAACACATGCATTAAATATAATAATTATGGATATAATATATAACCAATGAAGATGCCGTAGTAACAAGAGAGGCTATACAAAAATATACTCAAACTGAAACACATTTTATTTATTTGGTAAAACTATATTTGTTTTACCAATAATAATTTTTTAATATATATATAGAAAAACTAATTAAAATTTATTTCAGGAAAAAAATTTATGTGAAACTTAATAAGTTGAAAAATGAAGTAAGTTGAATAATTATTAATTGTTTATTTTTGTAATGATAGTTTATTTTGTATGTGAAATATCATTTACCAACAAATACATAGAATTACCCTGTAGTTATATAAATTAATTCATGTTATAACTAAGTCTAAGAGTTCGAGCCGAGGTCATATAAAACTAAATAATTTTAAATTTAAACATCTTCATAGATTGGTTATTTAACCCTGTGATTTTTGTTTCAAATCACAGTGGACAAATTAAATAGAGAATTATAATAATAGATTAACAGTCTATAATGTCACACATTTATAATTCAAATTTTGCCATTTCTATGTTGAATTTCTTACTTTAGTTATTGTCAAGGTATTTATAATTTTTTTTTCATATATATAAAAAAAAGAATTGACATTATTTGGAAATGTATACGTTTTCGTCAATTTTTAATGAAACGACATTCGCAAATACTTGTATCATTTACCTATGATATGATACCATATCTGAACAAAAGTGTTTGCATGAATACATTCTTGCTTCATCTCTAATATTTTAGAATTTTTTTATAGTAGGCAGAGTTGACATTTTTCATCTTTTATCACTGAAGTCAACGAATATCTCACAATGTGTAGGATATAAATCATGTAATGTGTGAATTATTTGCTATTACACCCTAAGAAGCTCAAAAGGGACATCATAAATCATGAATTAGCTTTTAAACTTTTAGAAACTGTTTTAGCAGCCTTAATGTAAACATCCAACAATAGCAGCAACTATTTATTAACAATAATTATAAGTTGAGCTCTATACAGGTTTATGTGAACGACTCTTTCTTACCTGTTGGATCAATGTTGGAGAGCCAGTCACAGTGATGGAAACTTTCACGATTCTATTGAACAGAGATATAAGTATAAAATTCATCAGAATGATATAAATACCTTCATCCAACATTAAACATCACCTTTTAAGACAAAACATGTTAATACTAGTCTAGGGTATCTAAATTGTAAATTTTCTTCCGAATCTACTCTCTTTATATTTGATGAATGGCAGAGAAGTTTTTATTAGTCTATGGACATCATCCCTGTAGTCACCCTCGGAGAAGATAGTATTATGGTTTTTGTATGTATCCATCGTGTAGAGGAATTCTAATCATTGATTGGACAATTAATAACACAATATCTCGAGAAATGCTGGCACCGAATCACATTTCCTACTGGACGCCGTTTACGTCCGTCTATCAAAGTGTACTGGCGTTGTGTTGATACGATTGATGATATGGCACAAGAGCCTAACAAATTATGTTCTTCTACGTGCAGGAGTGTGTGCGTGTCCACCATGAACTGTATTCCAATTGTAAATCTCATTTTGACCACCTAACCTACTCTGGTGACGACTTTAAGTTTAGAAGTATTGATTTTATTTTGGTTAATTTTGTGAAGTTAGTCAAACTATTTTATAGCCAATGTAACAGTGGCAAATTATTTTCTTTTGTATTAATTTATTTAGTTAAGTTCTGCTATTTGCAGCTTAAGGGTGCAGCATATCTGTAGGGTGCAGGTCTATCATAGGCCCGTACATTTCGATATTCAATTTTTCATATGCTAGTAGAACACTACCTTTCCCTCAGTACCAAGGACATGTTTTCAGTTATTGCAACTACCTCCGTGCCGAAGTTTCAAATAAATGTTAAGTTATAGTTTATTAAATAGCATTATACTTTGTCAAATATGTTTGTCATGATGATTGTGGTTATGTAAACACAATAAATGTTGAACAAATGTTCAATCAATTAAAAAATTTGAAATTATTGTTTTCCTTAAGCGAAAGTATGGATGGTTGGAAACATTTAGTCATGTAAATACTATTGTCCAGTCATAGCAGTTCAAAGAATAAAATCGTCATTCAATATAACTTTACTTTGCAGAGACGGAATGCTTTTCCCGATGATGCTATTCTTAACATCTGTAGCACTGGTAGCTTGTTTCACAGTTTTGTATCATGATTTGCAAAATACAGCAATTGCTAATCCAGGTGAGCAAATTTAATTATAACAATTTAAAATAAACGAAGTAGCTACCATTTAAATAAACATTATTTATAATGTTTGTGTTATACGACGAAATTTGTATTGTCTATTATATTATTTCAACTTGTCTATTGTATTATTGATATATTTAAACTTGGAAAAAGCTTAATATAGCACGACTTTCTTCTTAATTTTCACTCATTTGGCGTTTTCTACCTTATTTGCAGTTACATCATCTTGTATTTATGTCCGCCTTTCTTCTTTTATTATCCGGTTTTCAATAATCCCTTACGAATTTGATTTATATTCCCTTCATTAATTTTCACATAATATAACTTAATTCAGTGTAAATATGACTCTAAATACAAATTCTTACTTTTTAATTGAAAGTAAAATTTTCAAAAAAATGAATAGTTAATTTGGTAGCCAAATACTCTCTGTTCATCTATTGGCGAACAAGCTAAATGATAGCACTCACTTCATGAGGAAAATACACTTTAAACAAAACATTATTATTAACACAACTAAAAATCTTAGACTTACAATCAGACCACAAATGTGCATACTTTGATGTTTTGATAGTTTACAATGACCAGCAAAATGTTTAAACTATATAGATGTATAGTTTTTAGTCCAACGAGACTTTTATTTTTGGGCAAAAGTACATGATAACTCTGAAAGGAAGTACCAACTCGATGATGATTGGGAAAACTATGAGACGTAGATCGAGGTTGAAATGACTGAAGAGCTATGTCAGAGGGTGTGGAACGTGTCAATAAGAAATAGGATTGTTACATCAATACTAGATTGAGATAATATTATTAACACTATACTATTATTGTTTTTATTGACAGTATTGTTTTATTGATTATATTTCTAATGTGTTTATAATATTTTATATTATACTGAATATTAAAAAGAATATATTGATTGTTTTTCGTGTAATATCTTTCATTATGTGAGAACACAATACATCTTTATGAAACATGTTGGCGTTGTTCATTGTTTTCATAACAATACTTTTTTATTTTTACATTTTTTATGAATATTTTTTAGCTTAAAATTTAATGAGACTTCTTATGCTTGTGTTCTCAAACCTTTTTGTCAATATTTTTGATTAGTTAATATTTTGTTTGCACATAATTTTGTGTATAGATAATTTTAACATGTTTTTAATATTTCTCAAATTTTAATTTGATACTTTAATGTTTTATATAACACAAAACAAAATGTTATTATTAAAAAAATATTGACCTTTTGTTATAAAAATACATATTTATTTTAATTTTAAAAGATTATATGTATTTTATATCTTGAAGAATTTCTTAGATAATCATAACAGTAGTATTGCATTCAACATAAATAATTAAAAAACAGTTTAAATTAATTTATTGGTTTAAAAAAAACAATTATACTCTAGCTTGATTATAAAGGTACAAGTAAACAATATATTAAAATATAATTGAACAATTAGTTATAATACATTTATAAAATGGTGGTACGTTTTTGTTCACAATTATAGACGTTTTTGATTTTGCAATAATTTAATTATTGGTGTTTAATGCCTGCTTCTGTGAAGGCAGCGTGGTTGAGGGTGATATGGACAAAGTTTATTTAATAAAGATATTTACACACATTCGGGCTGCAAGTTTTACACGTTTGCAGGCGAGCGCTCATGTGGGGCTTGAGTGAATAACAATAGACACATGGGCGAGTGGTGGAACGGGTGTGAATTATGGTCATGGAAAAAGACAATGACAAGTGACTAATGACCGCTTCACATCAGGGGTTTTATTTTATGGAGGCCCTGGGGAACCCCACAATATATATATATATATATATATATATATATAGTGAACAAGCAATATTTAATGGAGTAAGTCTTCTTAGTGAAGCTATAGGTTATTAGTAAAGCTATTATTTATAAGTGAAGCTAGACATTTATAGTTATGAATTAACACTGATTAACACTTATAAGATTCTGGAGTCACAGTACATATATTTGTATGGGGTTCCAGCCACAAAATAATAAGCCACGATTTATGTCTTGTAGATAATTTTAATGCACATTAATGTTCATGCACGGTCAGTGCAGTTTAAGTGTATTAATAGTTAATATTTAAAAAAAAGAGATGATTAAGAGTTACCCTTATTTAAGTTTCTTTTTCTTTTTATAATTTTGAGTTATTGGATTTTTTATCCTGGAGAAGGTTGCATGAATTTCTCCTTGATTAAGTTGTAAATTAATTGGATTCACATCTATTGCGATTGACATGGGAAAACAATAATCTTTTCACAACGTCTCGATTATGTGGAAGGTTTTGCAAGACAGAGAATTGGTACTTCTTGTTGCGTAAGTCCACGATAGCCTGGACCGGATCGGAGCGATTGTGCGGTCGTGGGAAAATTGGATATCTCAAATTCCTACTACAGATACGAGATATATAGATGATCTCAACTGCACAGTTGTTGACTGTCTTGGTGGAAATGTTGGGAATTAGTGCGGTGTTGACGGGAGCTAATTTATTCGGCACCAAGAGACACGCTTGTCCGTATGTAAATAGAGGGAAAAGAAGACGACCCAGTCCGTCCAAAACCCAGAGACTTTATATTGCGTGGACAGAGGTGTGAAAGGTGGTTGCCACAGACCGTTAGTGTTTGAACTAGGGGTGGTGAATTTGAGAACATTATTTACAGATTATTGTTTTCTGTTTTAGTTTGTGTTTTTGTTTTATATTTATTGTTGGTCAACCAAGAAGTTTGTGACAACATTATGAATTCTAGAGCCAAAATCATGGAATTATTGTGCGTTTACGTTAATTTTATCTTAACTTGACTTTGATGGTCTTCTTGAATCACTAAACATGGTTTGCAGCATATTAAGATCGGTCACATGAAAGGGTATTGTGAACTTATATTCGAGTAAATATATTACTGAGAATCTGGGTTGCCAGTCTTCCTTTTTGATTGTTAGTGTAAAGTGAGTGAGGGAGTGACATTGGCTGGCGAATGTATAATTCATAAGTAATTATCTATAATTACAGGTACATTCCAAAGCCCCTTTGTCTATTTTGCCAACAATGGGGTTGGTAGGCTGAAGTTCGAATTTGTTCACACTGACTATGTCATGTGACATCACAGATTATCCTAGCGTGTATGTCGTATAGACATTCATATTTACACATAATTATACTGAACTAAAATTACTGTGATTTTTAAATAGACATGGCACATGGTAATATCATTAAGTTCGACTGGATTCCGTTGAATATTGATTTGTATCGTTACTAAAGGTTTATCACTAGATAATTTTTTCTGGGCAAAAGGATTAAGAGATATGACCGCAATAATCTTAGCTTGGCTTGCATGCGAGTGCTGGAAAGTATGGCGTCATCTTTAATGATCCAAGGATCATATTCCACTGACAACCAATTACATTACATAAACGTATAGTTTGCAAGTGCCGAACTAATGTGAACAATTAATAAAATATATAAATTTTAAAACTAAATGCATGATTATAATATATGGATTAGTGAAATAAATATTGCTAAATATATTAGTTAGCTTATAAAGAATGTATATACATGTGGCGATGCGGTGGGCATAAATGTACTCAGCCACACTGGTCGAACGGTCTGCCTCCTGACAGTGTGATGTAAACACAATAAAATGATTTTTATGCAAGTTTTGAGTTTCATATTCCAAATAATAACTTAGCGATCATTAAATAGAACAAGTAGTCTTACCCAGACCTGTGAATCTTATGAAAATGTTTGATGGAAAGTAATATCTCAAAAACAAAAACAAATGTTCAGCCACAAGTCTTACCGATTAGCGGCAATACCCAACATGTATATTAAACAAATCAAAATTGATTAAGGAATGTTTTGGCAAATTTTTAATAATGAAATTTTACAAGATTTGTATTTAATTTAATAATACAACAACATCATAAAATGTAATACAAAAATACTATCATAATACAAAATAATTACATATTATTATATTTTTCAATATAATAATGTAAACTAATTATAATGCAAATTTAATAAAGTTTATTAAAATATAAACAAATTTTATATGATTTCATAAACTAATTTAAAAGACAAATTTCCCCATTAGATACAACATAATTAAGTTTCAAGAAGTAATTAAACATTAAACATGGTCGAATAAATTTATCATATATTAAAAGTTAAACATATATGCCTACAAATATTTTTTTCACAAATAGATCTAAATAATGTTTATTATATCACATTTTGTACATGTACTGATTAACATAAGATACCTCATCCACTAAAACATTAGGCAAATACACAGTTTACATTTATTTTGTTGATTGTTACTGTATAAAATGTTAAAAACTAAAAGCGAACAATAATCATATTTGTGTTTCATTAAAAAACGTATTGAACAATTTTAACTATATTTTTCAAATAATATCTCAGGTGACGAGGGCTTATTTTCTGGCAATAGTACCATGTGATAAGGATTAGTTTCTGGACTACGTTGTTTTTTAGTGCTTATGTCAACATTTTTTCCAGACGTTTGACTCAGTAAGTGTAGTGCATTAACGTCAGATATTAACACCTTAACCGTTATTGTAACACCGATTGTACACAAATCAAATGGTTTATTCCATCTTAAAATCAAATTAGTTTATGTTTTTAATGAATGTATAGAAGAAAAATTACAAGAAATGGTTATCGTGTTAAATAAAAAGCTAGTGTAGTTAGACATACTCCTTATCTTCAAACCTTTACATAGTATGCCGTTGTCGTACAATGGGGTCCGTCTTGGTAATATTTACCACTACGGAATATGTAAAGGTGTGAGGATAAGGAGTATGTCTAACTACACTAGCTTTTTATTTAATACGATAACCATTTCTTGTAATTTTTCTTGTATACATTTATTAAAAACTTAAACTAACTTGATTTTTAAGATGGAATTAACCATTTGACTTGTGTACAACCGGTGTTACAAGAAACGGTACTTTACTACAACCCAAATTACTATTACTACCAACATTACTACAACCCAAATTACTATTACTACCAACATTACTACAACCCAAATTACTATTACTATAAAATTACGAGACACAAAACAAAATATGTTGCAGCTACATATAATTGCCATTTATTCATTTAATTGTTGTACGATTGGCATTTCAATAATGATACGTTATTTATTATATTGATATTTTGCGACTATAAATTTTTGTTGGTATCATCTTTGTGAATGCTTAAATTATTTAGTTAGAATATTGTGGAATATAAAAACAACTTGATCGTACTGCAAGCAACTATATAAGCCACTTATTCCTGTTTCACGTTGGACCTATTCACTACTATTCACTTATCAAATGTTGAATGGTCATCATACATTTATGTTTCTCTGCTGTGTTAAAAAGGTAAAAGTTAATTAAAAGCTATTTCCGCTGGACGGCTCCTGATGACTCCAGTGGTGTTTGAGCCACAGTTTTTATCTGCCGAATGAAGAGCGCTTGTTGAAAGTATTACACAAGCGATAATGAAAATAATAGTATCCATAATTATAATAATAACAACGATACATAATATAATAATAACAATTACGTATAGAGTAAGGAAATACACATACTATTACATATAGTAATAATAATACTACAAAAAAATAATGATATTAATGTTGAAAATAAAAATAAGAATAATTTTATAGATACTAATAATAATGAATTAAATGTAATAATAATAACAATAACAATACAAAAATTATAAATAACAATATAAAACATTAGACACAACAATAATAATAATCAAAATAATAACAATAGACTATTAAATAATTATTACAAAAATTTCAATTATAGAAAAAAAGAATAAAAATAACAACAAGTGCAATAAAATGATACTACTAATAATAATAGCTATATTATAAATAACAAGAAGAATAAAACATTTATTTAAATAACAAATGAAAAACATTGCTGATTTATATCATAAATTTAACAAATAAGTGATATTTGCGACCTTCAAAATCTAAATTTGACTTTTATATACAATTATTTTTGAAACGTATTTCAAAAATTTAAAAGCTTAAAAGTTTTTGAACTATTAAAAAAAGTTACAAATAAACTTGAAATGATCTACTGCGGATTATAAAAGTTTAACCATTTAATGTAGAGGTCGTCCGTGCAATAATGTTTTTTTCAATGTTAATTTCTATGTTGTCTCTATGGGAACCATTTGTTATAGGTTTTAAAAGGTTAATGCAATTTACTTTATTTTGAAGAACTTTAAACTTACAGGTTTTAAAGTATGTTTTATATATTTGTTTTATATGTTTTCAAATAAGTTTTAAATGTTTTAAATTAGGTTTTATATAAAATTAAACACACAGTTTCACGAGGTTGGCCTTATTTAGAAACGATTGTTTTTTAGAAAAATTGACCTTATTACAGAAGAGCATTATCATATATACTATAAGTTCATATTCTTTAAAATAATGTATGGAAGCATCCATTCATTGAAAACGATCCCGAAAGCGTGTTCATATTTGAGATTTTTCTTCAATTAACGTTGACACGTTTGATGAAATTATTTGATTTATACACTATACTTTTGCCGAGTCTCAATAAATTCTGTGAGCAGTGTTTGCGGAATGCAAAAACAAAGAATTAATTTCATTTCCATTTCTGTAGTCGTTTCTCTGCTCATTTTCACGTGTTTCTAAATTTCTTCCAGTTTCACTAAAGTATTTTATTTCACATTCTGTACAGCTTTGGTGAAACTGGAAGAAATTTGGAAACTGCCTCGTCTCATATGTTATTTACATTTCAAAATTGCATCTTTTCTAATGAGCTCAGCTCTACTTTATGATCCAACTATTTCGCTACTTTTCTCTTTGCAAGGGAACTATAACAAACACTTTCACAAAACTTCTGTTGGGTTCATTGATTGAAAATATTTTTATTAAGCAAGTTTCTGCTCATTTTATTAATTTTCAGATGACTTGGACGCTTCGTCTTCAGAGGTTAGATCTATTAGCGAAACTAATTTTCAAGCTGCAGTCAGCTCAGATGGAAACCCTTGCTCAAAAATTGCAAGGTATGCTTTCTTCAAAAATTGAATAATTATAAACTTATTATTTCCTGATGTACATACGCAAAAACACATACATACCCCCTCCCCACACATACCCACACAAGAAAACACTCTCACCTCTTCCGTCACACATACACCTACACATAAACACACACACATGTTGTATTGATGCTGTAGTTTAAATATAAGCAGTTGAAAAAAAAAGATTCTATTGTTTAACCCTCCAACGCCTGATCAATCATTCCTTGATTTTTAAGATACATTAACGTTTGTGTTGGAAATAACATTATAACAAATCACACTATTCTGTCACAATTGGTGTTGAAGCGTTAGTTTATATTGGTAAACATAATTTAAAACACTATAACTAAGGCCTTGGGCGATTTTAGTATCTATTTATATGTGGTATATTAATTTATTTATGTTAATAATACTAAATAAATTGGACATGATTACGATAATTATAATAACTTTAGCGTTCATTTAAATTGTTTGTTTTTTTTCAAAAAAATATCTAGATTATCAGCTTCAGTTAAATCATTATCTTCATTTATGTGATTAGTGTTCTTTTTGGCATTGTCTTAAATAATTAACATATTAAACAAATTAACTTAACTTGAATCTTAAAATTTATTACAATGTCTTCATTCCCCCTTTTTAGAGCCATTGTTATGAATAATTATTAGTGTTTACTCATCAAATACTGCGATAAAGAACTAACTAAAATATAATAATGATATCAATTGGCATATCAATGTTTGCTCTTAAATTATTCACACACATGTACATGGATATATACAATTATTAAAAAGTTGCAACGATCATACAAATTTATTTACAAAAGTAATAATTTATCTACAAAAAAACAATTGGGAACTAAAAACAAAAAATATTTTAAAATAACATTTAAAAAGTGAACACAATAATTTAGCAGTTCATTTTTTATACACTGATGATGCAGCGTATATAGAAAATTAATATATTTTCTTATTTGCTCCTTCAAATGATGTTTCATCTTTCAAGATAAGTTTGTAATTTTAGTTTTCAATTGGTTTTTCACTGTAGGAAATTACTTTTGTATA
>JARUHE010306615.1:0-21163 GCA_031471125.1 Archaeomysis grebnitzkii | reverse complement strand
GTGTGGTCACGGTAGTGCTAAATTATGCTTAAATACTTCTGAAATAATGCTAATGGTTCATGTTGCCAGCCCAATTTATCGTACGCTGTATCACAATTTGTCCGTTCATTTCAACTTTCACCTTTTTTCGAATAAGACATGAAGGTATTTTTTCTCTCTTGAATAATAACTTTGCTTAATAATAAACAAGTTTCTATATATTTTTCTACCTAAAAATAATGGTTATAATGCATTTGTTATGCTACAGTTATCATTTATACCTCAAATGAACAGTTCTGAGGTGTACAGTAGAAATTTCCCAGTAATATATTTTTTAAAAACATCATTATTGAGATATAAAGGTTTTTATGATTTTTTTGTTGCATTTGGCATGTTTTTCCATATCCAAGTAAAACAGTAAAGTTTTCTTTTTTGACCTACAGTTATCGGTTATATCTCAAATGTACTGTCATGAAATGTATATTAAATTTTAAACAATTTTCACATTGAAATAAACTTTCCTTTGTACACACTAGACATTAGTGACCGGGTCCTCTGGTCTATCTGGTCATTGTTCATAATACAGTTGATTTTGCTTATTTGTACTACATTGGGACATACAATTTTGGATCCTTTAACTGATTGGTTATAAAAACAAATTTAGGAAAGTCTTTGCTAAAGAGTAGAGTAATAAATATTGTCTACAAAGTTGAATTTTTTGTATAACTTTCATAAATGTACCAACTCTAGTTTTAAAAGACAAAACCTGTTTTAGGAACCATAATTGTAGATAGCGATTGACTGTTTTTTTGTGTGACTGGTCTTTTTAACTGATGTTCCCATTAAATGGAATCGACTGTATGTTGTTATTATCATCAAGGACAATTCTGATAATAAAATTCTTATCATTTTAACAACTTACTGGTGTTTGTCTTATTGTTATTATAATAATAACAAACTGATTAATGTTATTATAAATATTTTAATTATTTTTAGCAATTTAAACTTATTCCATATTATACTACACTACAATTGCTAATGGAAAGTTTTTATTGCTAGATTGAATTATTTTAATGATAATCGAAACTTTTAATTAAAGGTATTAATGAGAAGTTTTGATTATTGAAAAAACATTGTAACCTCAATGGTTTTTTAAAGGGTTAATGTAAGTCATTTTACATTTGCATTACCCTTTTGAATGTCCATTGTTAAATTATTAAATGATTGTTAATTTGCGGTCTCAGAATAATCGCAATTTAAAATGGATGGATTAATGAGTTTTATCATTAGTGTTTCCCAATATATTTTATTCATTGTCGCATTCACGATGGAAGATCTTTGCTTGAAAGTTAAGAGCCGTTGAATCCAAATCTGGGAAATAACGGCTTTTCCATGTAATCTCTCAAAATGATGGGTGGCCTTAGTTCAATCTCTAGTTTTTGAAAATGGTTTTGATTTACATTACATTGTTTGAATGCTTTAAATTGTTATTTAAAAAAAACATCTTCTGTACATTGATGCACCACTTTTATTAAATTTTGAAAATGCTTAATTTTTTGTGTTTAATGTTACATTTTTATTAAATTAAAAACTTTTGTAGTTTTTGATAAAAAAAAAGAGAAATTGATTTTAATTACATTGAATGAAATGTATAAATCAATTATTATGTGAAGCATACCACTGAATCAAAATTGGAGTGCTATAAATTGTATGATCAGTGTTCAGTTTTGTAATGCCAAATAAACGATGTTTTGTAAATCTTAACCATTGTTATACAAATGGTTTACTATTGCCACTCATTTGTTCTGTATTTTCTGTTGAAACTAAAAGATCTTCCATCTCTGCAATGCAAAGTCATGATTGGTTCGATGTTGAATTCTGAGCAACGAATCACATTAAGAAGTAGGAGATGGCCTAAAGGTAAGATCCATTTGTTGTCTTACTAACTTAAAATTAAAAATGTTTATTTCATAATTGATATGAACATCTAGTTGAGATTTAATTCACGAGAACAAAAAGTTTTTTATTTAAAGTCTATTTTATTCGTCATAAGTTGTTTATTATGATTCTCTACCGATACTATCAAAATGATTTTTTTTTCAAAAATTAATGTTTATGGAGCTACAGCCAATAAAAAAGTTTTAGACTTAAAAAACTAATCGCAAAAGTTCAAAGTTTTATATTTAAACAGCTATGAAGAAAATTATTGACTAACAATCAACCAAAAAATACTCTTTTTAACCCTTTCACCCCTGATTAATTATGGTAATTAGGATGCAAATACATTAGAATTAGTGTTGAAATTAGCTATTATTGTATGGGGCATATGCGTCCCAACAGAAGTAAAAGCGTTAAATTAATTGTTTTTGAATAAATGAAGAACTAAAAATTCTAAGCAACTCATGTTCAATAACTTTTTTGGAATGTAGTTCTATTTTAAAATTATATTTCTTGTTTATTTTAGTAAAGCCTTTCATATTTTTTCGGTGATATCTTTGTTAAAAACAAATAAACATTATAAACAATAAGTATTTATAATTATCTATTTTCATTTTTTTTGGTTCAAAGGTCTCAAACGATAAAAGTCTATAATTTTAGAAATATTTGATATATTCTACTAATTACATTTGATAAATATTTTTTGTTAAATAACTTGGTTTATGAATGGTGATAATGTGTTGAAATAATAATTGTTTACCTTTTTCTTTGTCTTTTTAATGGTTTTCACTTTCTAGGAGCTTTGTTGCTGAGCTGGATTTCTATGTTAAAAAACTAGGACGAAGTAAGTTTTCAAATGTCAACTTTTTGTTGTTAATTTTTTTTATGTTAACAATAAAAAGAAAAATACTGTAAATAGTATGGATTTTCACAAATGTCAAATAATGAAAGTGACTTGGTTATATTATTTAAAAAAAACTAAACATTTGCAAAATAATATAAATTCAACATTAAATTAGCTACATATATTATGTACTACAATAAAATCTTGAATTATAGGAATGATCTGGAGAAAAAGGCAAAATATTTGTACACAGATTAGATAAAAAAAAGAATTCTGCAGTAATTGAATTTTCAATGTTTCTTACAGAATTGAGTGGTCGAGAAACAGGCTCTAACAAGCAAGCTGCAAGTAAGGCTTGTGCACTCTCTCTTGTGCGTCAATTATACCATCTAAACATTATTGAACCATATTCTGGTACACTGAAAAAGAAGAAAACAGATTCTATCAAGCCATATGCAGTCGAATTGCCTCCTGAACTGGAAACTCAACTTGAAACAACAATTCAATCTCTTGATTTGATGATTAGTACTGCAGTAAGTACAATGCTCTAAGGCATGACATGTGATTTAATTTTCCCATTTGTTTGTCCAGCTGGTGAGCTGCTTATCTGTTTATTGCTTTTTTATCTACAAAATAAAAAAATTACCAATGGCAGACATACTCAAAATATGATGAAAAATTCTAATTGTACATTCCACGAAGTTCTTTGTTCTAACTAATCCATCCTGAATCTGGCACATATCCCTTTTACTGTTTGGGTTGGTAGTACCTTCACATCATATGTCCAGGTGCACCTTGAATTTTTTATTAAACCCATTATTTACATGGTTGGTTGGTTGGTCTGTTTAAAGGACAATCATTCTACACCCATTAGGATTAGCGCAGGCTGTATATTTGAATATGCAATTTCTGCCAGATTTTTTATTTAACTCCCGATATGTGCAACCCTTTATTTTCAAAATATTATATATTATCTATTCACAAAGGTGAATAAAATAATACAAATAATTCAGTTATTTACATGCATTCATGATGGAGTCTGTTTTAATAACGTTGGTTACACCTGATGGGGGTAAATTCATTGGCAACATTTCTAACATTAATCTCCACAGGCTCTGCCCATCACAAATTAGCTTCTAATATCAAAATAAGTTTGACCTTTCTGTAGCATAGATTTTTGATTTTTCGGTGCGCATTTTGAAGATAGTTGGAGAGTATTGAAAATCTGTGTACATTTTTTTTTATTTCTTAACATAACCTAGTAGAATATTTTAAAAAGTTTGGAGAGTATTATTAAATTGAAGTAAAAGTGTTTTACTTACTGTACATTTGTAATTTGTCTATGTATCATAAGTTGATTTTTAATACAATTTTAAAAAAAAGGTGTATTTTTTCCTCACAATAATGGTGGAATTACCCTACCATAGTCCATTTGTGGTAAACTCTTTATAAAAAAAAGTTAGATCTAAAATATTACTGTTAGGCCGATTTTTAAATGTATTGGACTCTGTCAGAGTCTGTCAAGATTTTTTCGCTACAAAAAATGAACGTTCTACAGTAAAACGCCTGAAACATAAAAAGTTCCTAAAATGTAAAATCATGAAATGGAGAAATCCTAAAATGTCCACAGCATTTCTATGTATACAAAGAAAACGTGACACAAAGGTGGAAGTAATGCCTGAAACTGATTTTTTTCCTATAACATAGATAAAATTTGGTCTACATTTCAGGAATTTTACTGTATAGAATTTATACCTTGTCAGGCATACAAAAATTAAATGAAAATTATTTTTTCAAACAGTTGTTTCATTTAGTGTTATTCATGGCTGTAATTATATTTCACTATATTGAAGCTTTTTGTAAAACCATTTTGAATAAATGTAAATTAACCTGTGGGTTGGACGAAGTGTGTCAGAATAAGATGTGACAAGTTTATCATATAAAGTATCTAAAATAAGATTACACTGCACAGGGTACACAGTGAACGCAGTCCATGTACTATTACACATAATCTGAGCTGTAATTTAGCAACCCATAGGGAAGAGGTTTTTCTTAACATGCAGCCTGTTATTGGTGACATGGAAGATGCAATTTTATCCTCGCCTTTCAGTGGAACCAACATATAATGTATACTGTTCACTATTTACATAAATGAATGCCCAGTGATTGTTGGTTTTAAAGCAAACTGAAACAAATTAAATAAAAACAAAAATATATTTTTTTGTATAATATAATTTTAATTTAATAACAAAAAAATTATAAATCATTTTTAATTCAGGTTTAATAGACTTTATATTTTACATTGAAATCAATTTTTTGTTTTGTTGTAGGATCCATCTTCAGTAGAACCTGTCTCGATTTTGACCGATGCAGCTTTTGCACACTTTGAGCCGGCCGAAAAGTCCGATAATAAAGGAATCGTTTCTTGGTGTCCACCTCAAGCTAATTGGGATCCTTGGAGAGGATGCAACATTGATGAAGGTCCTCTTGCCAATGTAAGTTTAGCTAATGAATTTTATTTTTTTGTCAAGTCACTTGACTCAGATCCTGTGGATTGAAAGTTCTTAAGTATGACAAAAAGTCCAACTCTATATCTCAATTTTTAGTTGATAATTTAACGACTTGAAAAATATGTGAAAATATCCATTTTTAATGACAACTTGCTATCATTATGAATTACTCTTGTAGGCTAAACATTTTTTTAGGGTATTCATCCTACGGATACCCTATTACAATCGACATGCATGGGTCAGTCCTTCGTTGTCGGTGTCTCGCATTCACAATTTAGGTGAAGGCAAATGTTAGTTTTTAATTTTTGATTTTTTTAATTAAACAAAGTTTATAGATAATGAGCTAAATAATAATAAAATATTTCACTGTATTTATAAGAGGTAAATGTAAATGTTGAAGTTTTTTTTAATTTACATTTTTTCTTGAATAATAATTTTGCTTAAAAAATAAACAAGTTTCTATAAATGTTTTTCCCCTAAAAATGATTATTTTTAATGAACTTGAAAAAGTATTTTGATATTTTTACAAGAGGTGAAGACAAATGTTAAAGGTATTTGTATTTAGTTTTTTTTTTGTAAATTCAATTTATTCGTGAATTTCCCAGTGTTTGTTTTCTAATTTATTGTGTTCTAGTTTTTATTGAAGTAATAACTTGGGTCTCTCTGTAAAAGTGATTTTACTTTAAGAAAAGATGCAATTCTAATATATGTTTTAGTTATGCTTGGAGAACTTTGCAATACAAATATTGATATTGGAAAAAATGGTATTTTCACTAGCTTTTCTGTTTTAATTATACCTTTTTTTTTGTTTCTAGATATCATTAGATGAGCTCAGTACGGAATTGCAGAGGTTACATCAGGATAGGCTTCAGACTGACCAAGCACTTCAAAAATCTATGCAAAGTAGAGCTGAACTCCCAGTCTTCATTACAAGACAAACTATTTTGGGAGCAGTTAGTGACAACCCAGTGGTTGTCATCAGAGGAAACACAGGATGTGGTAAAACTACTCAAGTGTGTCAGTACATCTTGGATGACTACATTCAGTCTGGGTCTGGTGCGTATTGCTCCATAATAATTACCCAACCAAGAAGAATTTCTGCTGTCTCTGTGGCAGACAGGGTAGCTGCTGAGAGGGGCGAAGAAATTGGCCAGAGCGTCGGTTATTCCGTGAGGTTTGAATCGATGCTTCCCAGGCAATATGGAAGTATTTTGTTTTGTACGGTTGGTGTTTTGTTGAGGAAATTGGAAAGAGGGTTGAGGGGAGTTTCTCATGTCATTGTTGATGAAATCCATGAAAGGGACATTAATACTGATTTCATATTGATTGTGCTGAGAGATATGGTACTTGCCTTCCCTGACCTGAGAATCATCCTCATGTCAGCCACCATAGACATTTCTTTGTTCTCTGAATATTTCAACAATCCAGTCATCATTGAAGTTGAAGGCCGGGCATATCCTGTCGATGAATATTTCCTCGAAGATTGCATTGAACTGACCAGTTTTGTTCCGAGCGAAGATTCGCGTAAAAGAAAGAGGAAAGGAGAAGAGGAAGACGAACTTCTTGGTGATGAACAGGAAGAGAACATGAATAAGGTAGTTGGAGGGAACTATTCCGAAAAAACGAAGCGGTGCATGACACAAATGTCCGAACGAGACATAGATTTCAATGTCATTGAAGCTTTGCTAAAGTATATCAAATCCTTAAATAGGAAAGGTGCTGTTTTGATATTTTTACCAGGTTGGAATGTTATATTTTCTCTCATGAGACATCTCAACCAGCATCCTCTTTTTAGTGGTCACGAGTATGTGGTCCTTCCGCTTCATTCTCAGTTGCCAAGGGAAGACCAACGCAGAGTCTTCCAATCTGTACCTGATGGTTCAACCAAAATAATTTTGTCTACCAACATTGCTGAATCTTCCATTACCATTGACGATGTCGTGTTTGTTGTTGATTCGTGTAGGTCAAAAATGAAACTCTTCACCTCTCATAACAACATGACCAACTATGCAACTGTTTGGGCATCACGTACAAATCTGGAACAACGCAAAGGCAGAGCTGGTAGGGTACAACCGGGCATGTGCTTCCATTTATGTAGTAGAGCACGGTATGAAAAACTTGAAGAGCATATAACACCTGAAATGTTTAGAACACCTTTACATGAAATAAGCTTATCAATAAAATTATTAAGATTGGGTTCTATTGGAGAATTCTTATCAAAGGCCATTCAACCTCCGTCAATTGATGCTGTGATTGAAGCAGAAGTGACGCTGAGAGATTTAAAAGCATTGGATTCTAATGAGGAGTTGACTTCTCTCGGCAAAATCCTTGCACGGCTCCCTATTGAACCACGTTTAGGTAAAATGCTTGTTTTTGGATGCATCTTTTCTTGTGGTGATGCAATGTGCACACTTGCTGCACACAATGCAACTTCTCCAGAAATATTTATTATACCCCCTGAATATAAAAGACTGAGCCCATTTCAAAAGGCTTTTGCAGGAAATCGATACAGCGATCACATTGCCGTGTTGAACGTTTTCACATCTTGGGAAGAGGTCCGAATGGGAGGTGAAGAGAAGGAAATCAATTTCTGTGAATATAAAAGCTTATCTGTGCCAACATTAAGGACCACTTGGGAAGCAAAAAATCAGCTTCGTGAGTTGCTTGTCTCAAGTGGTTTCCCAGAAGAAAATCTTATGAATCAAGTCTACAACTTTTATGGGCCTGATCCTAAACTTGATTTAGCTATAGCTTTGTTGACAATTGGGCTATATCCAAATGTTTGCTATCACAAAGAGAAACGTAAAGTCTTGACTATGGAATCAAAAGAAGCTTTGATCCATAAATCTTCGGTTAACTGTAGTAACAAGGAACAAGTATTCCCAACACCTTTTTTTGTTTTTGGAGAAAAAATCCGAACACGAGCAGTGTCTGCCAAACAGATGACGATGGTGACGCCGTTGCATCTTTTGTTATTTGGTGCACAAAAAGTTGAAGTGGAGAATGGTTTAGTTAAGCTTGATGGGTGGATTGTTCTGGAAATGAAACCAGACATTGCTATGAAAATTGTTGCTCTACGGCCTGCTATTGAAGCCCTCATCATCAGGGCATCTGACAATCCAGACAATATCAATGAAATCTCTCAACAAGATGAAATGCTGATCGGTTTGGTTCGACAACTGTGTCGTATAAATGCAGGACGTCACAATATGGAAGTCATCGGACAGGGTGGTTTTAACACACCAAGGCCTCCAAGATCTTTTGGTGGAGGTGGAGATTCATCTTTTAAAAGAATGAGAACTGAAGATGGAAGGGGTGGCGGATCTTATGGAGGTGGAAGGGGTGGTGGATCTTATGGAGGTGGAAGGGGCGGTGGATCCTACGGAGGTGGAAGAGGTGGTGGATCCTACGGAGGTGGAAGGGGTGGTGGTTCTTATGGAGGTGGAAGGGGTGGTGGATCTTACGGAGGTGGAAGGGGTGGTGGATCTTACGGAGGTGGAAGGGGTGGTGGATCCTATGGAGGTGGAAGGGGTGGTGGTTCTTATGGAGGTGGAAGGGGTGGTGGATCTTATGGAGGTGGAAGGGGTGGTGGATCTTATGGAGGTGGAAGAGGGTTTGGTTCTTATGGAGGTGGTGGTAATGGTGGCGGAGGGAATTTTGGTAGTAACAGTGGAGGAGGGAGTTTTGGTGGTAACAGTGGCGGAGGGAGTTTTGGTGGTAACAGTGGCGGAGGGAGTTTTGGTGGTAACAACGGCGGAGGGAGTTTTGGTGGTAACAATGGCGGAGGAAGTTTTGGTGGTAACAACGGTGGAGGAAATTTTGGTGGGAACAGTCATGGAGGAAATGATTATTGAAAATTTTAACATTCCTTTTTGAGCTTTATTTAAAAACCAAAAATGATCTATCCAAGATAATTGAGAAAAAATTATTTAATGTAATTTGATATATTTTTATTCAAAATTTGATTCATAACCTAGTCAATTCAAACCTGAATGTTGTATTCATCAACTATCAAATCTTCATATTGATATTCTCAATTAAAAATTTGAATTTGTTTTTGTATTTATAAATAACATTGGTTTGCCTTTCACTGTACTAAAACACATTTTGTTGAATCAAATATATTGCATTGACAAATTTATCCCAATTTATTTTATTATGTTCAAATAAAAAACGTTTCATATTCAGGAATTTTATTCATTCCCATCAAATAAATTCTAAACCTAAATAAAGAATGCTGGTAGCTCAAGTGTTGTACAAATTTTTCAAATGGCTACCAAAAATACTTATAGAGTGTATGAAATTATATCTTTAGATTTTGATTTCTATTAGATGAAACCCTTAATTAGTGAGTCTGTTATGAAATAACAGAAATGAGCTATTGTGATCGCCCTTTCGTAGTTCTGTAGGCTGCGTATGGCTTGAATATTTATCACTACTTTTATTTGAAGTTTTACAACAAATTTTGTTTAATAACAATCGCTTGTATGGGCATTCTGACCAATATGCACTATTTAATTGAAAATTTTAGATTTTAATGAAAAAACAGATTTTTTTTTTCAATTTGTAAAATATTATTGGTTAAACCTTTTTACCAAGTTATGTTTTGAGTTTATTTGAAGTTCTATAACAAAGTTTATTTAACATCATTTGTTTGTATAGACATTTCTACCAATATGCACTAATTATTTTTCAATCTAATTGAATTTTTTTTTGTTTTTTTATGAAAACACCTTTTTTTTTCAACTCTGAAAATATTCTTGGTTAAACTTCTTTACCAAGCAAGTTTTTGAGTTTATTGGAAGTTCTACAACAAAGTTTATTTAATATCATTTGTTTGTAAGGAGATTTCTATGCACTAATTATTTTTCAATTTAATTAAAACTTTTTATTTTAATGAAAAAACAGATTTTTTTTCAACTTAGAAAATTTTCTTGGTTAAATTGCAGTAAGTTGTTTTCTTTCCGTTTGGATACATACTCCATCCATCCAATTTTTCATTACTTCACATATGTTTTTATCTTTTTAAAAACAGTTATTTTATAAATTGTGAAATTACAATTGCATTCGAATCCATGATGCCAAAAATGTGATTTTCAAAATATGCTGTTGTCATATAATTTGGGAGAACACTTCAAATCACCGTCAAATCATGGTCTAGAGCAAGGTGCCAAACGAGTTTTTTGAATTCAGAGAGTTCAATAAGTCTTGATAAATTGCGTTTTTTAGCATAAGGAATGAATGAAACAAATTCAACTACTTAAGTGTGATTGTTTAACTAATTATTTTTTAGGCTGTGACAAAGTCCAGCCTCTATAAGTCACTGTTGATTGTTGGGGCGGAAGCGACGGATTTTTTCACAATTTTTTTCAATCTTGGCTAGCTACCACTTAGTAGAATTATGAACAAAGTATTTATTTTACAGATATAAATAAATCTGAATAATCTGAATATTTGTTGAAATAATAGGTTTTTAAATCTTGGCTAGTTACCACTTAGTAGAATTATATTTTGTTGTATTCATAACTTTACTTGGTCACAGCCTTAGTTCACTTCCGCGTACTTGTTTAATTTCAACTAACTGCTTCATACACTTATTAGACAGTAGTTTTTTTTTAAATTTATTTATAATTACATATTTATTTTAACATATTTGTTCACAAATTTGGATCCTTCAATGTTCTTTTTTTAGAAAATAAATTTTGTAAGTTCTTGAATTGATTGATCTCCAAACTTCAAAAGTGAGGTGAAAATTGAACAATATTTTACCTTCATTTCACAGCCATCTGTTGATATCTAATAATCTACATTTGATGACAATCTTTATTAAAACTCATAAATGGTTCATTAACCATTCTGGATATTTTTTGTCCTGATGTACATTTTAAAACACTTTAATAACATATCCATTATGAACCCAATGTATTTAGTTCTGTACTAGTTATTAAAAAAGTAGCTAATTAAAAACTAAATTTATGCTGTTGGCGACAGCGCTCTTTGCCATTGTAGCTAATGTGCTGTATAATATTCTAAAAAAAAAAACTAAATTTAATAAATTACTGTTAAAAAAATAATTGTTTTTTATCAATAATTTTTTTTCCAGGTCGACTATGTCACAGATGAGAGTCAGATGGAGGTGCATTTTTATGGTGTTTTTTATTTGTCAGGTAATTTTGATTTTTCCTTTTTATGTTCCGTTCAAATATAAGATTTTGGATAGATGAGTAATTGAAAAATAAATGAAACCTGCATACCTCATTTTACTAGTTTGGTACTTTTTATAACCGGGTCTAAACTAGGTATTTACCATAGTTTTTTTAAAAAAAAAACCGGCAAAAACAACACTTTGACCAAATAAAATCCAAAATATGCTCGGAATTTACAAAAGTTAAAAGCGTATTTTAAGGTCCCTTCCCCACCCTAACATGCCCTTGTGCTTGCCCAAGCACTTTATATCATCAAATACTGACACAATATAAACGAATGAAAACATAAACATAAACTTTGACAAAAATTAAGGATGCGCATGGTTCCAGGGGTAATTATTGAATAACAATAATAATTTGATAAGGTCATAGTAATTATTAAATAACTTTAGTAATAATCGGACAATGCTCTAATCTTACCAAATAATCTTTTTAAATAAAAAAATACTTCAAGCTTCATATATTTTTCAAAGGGAAAAAATGGTATCTACAAACATATTTGTTTGCTAATACTTGAACAGAATTTTTTAGTACCAATACATTTTCAATTCTCAAAATAATATCTAAAAATTGATTAAATTGGAGAATTCAATATCTAGATTGATAGGCAGTTTCAATGCTGTTATGATCACTTTTTTCCAATAGTTATGAATATAAATATTGTGATCATCTTGTCATAGTCCTGTAGACCGTGTGTGGCATATATCAGTAAATTATAGTTTTTACTTCTGTTTGAAGACTTAAAAAAAGTTTATAAAATAATAATTATTATATTGGTATTCTCAACAATATACACTACTTTTTTAAACTGAATAGATTTTTTTCTTGAAAAACAGTTTTTAATAACTTTGCTATATTTATTGGTTAAATGATTTTGATTGAGCTCGCTGTGAGTTTATTGGAAACTAAGCTTGTTTAATAATAATTGCTTATATACATATATTTTTAACAATAGACCAAAAGTTTGTTTTTGATTTTTAATGAAAAAAGGTCGTACATTTAATTTATTTTTAGCGGAAACATAAGACACCACTCTATGAGTTACTCTTGGTTGTTGCTGTTAGAGATTTGTGGGCTTGTGTTTTTCAAAAGTAGACTAAACATTTTTTTTATTTTTTACCTTAGAGCAATGAGCATTTAACATAAATGAAAGATATATCTTGAATAATTTTTTTTTCTAAAACTTGAAATAACTACCTTTTTATGGTGTTTGTCAGCTAGTACTTTTTTCAAAAGTAGACAAAACATATTTTTTTTATTTTTTTCGAGCAATAATCATTCAACATAAATAAATGATATATCTACAATTTGAATTTATTGAAATAACTACGTTTTTACGGTGTTTGCCAGTTTTGACTTTTTTCAAAAGTAGGCAAAACATTTATTTTTATTTTTTGTTTTAGAGCAATGATCATTTAATATAAATTTAAGATTATGCATCAGGAGTGATGTATCTTAAATTAAGAAGTTTTAAAACTTGAATTTATTGAAATAACTACATATTTATATTGACTTGTTGAATTTAAAGCAATATTTTTATGTCTTAGCTAAAAAACTCGTGGAGTTTGGTTATGTACTATTTAGTATTTGTTTTTGTCTTAACAAAGCATCAGAGTTATTAAGACGACTGGTTTTGTTTATATAAACAAAATCTTAACAATTATCAAACATGATGAATATGTTCATGTTCAAAGGAAAGAGTAAAGACCACTCTAAACAATGTTCAGGATTTTTAGGGCCAAGGCAAAGGCTCTCAGAGTCAAAGCATCATTGATATAATGCCATCAACAATGCAAAAGTCCTTCTACAGATTTTTTCACTTCAATATTTTATATGGAAAGAAAAAGTACTTTTAGAATTTGTAAATTTTAAATCGATGTTTTAACATTACTTAAATCATTATTGTTCTACTGTTATTTGCTTTTTACAAACAATTTATTTAAAACCATTTAAAAATAATTACACTTTATCTATAGTATTCTTTAATATATCAATGGTTTTTTTCAGGTTTTTATTGGCTTTTGGTACATCTTACAAGTATCGAACATACAAGAAATCATTTCACAAAGGTTTGGCACACCTCTTCATAGAAGTCTCTTCTATTTAACGGATTTGAATTCTGATTTTTACTATAAATGGTTTGACGATGATTTCTGTGTTAAAGAAGGGACTTTCATTGAAAAGAGTCGCCCTGGACACTGTGCTTGTAAGCCTCAATGGAAAGGGAAAAGATGTGGAATCCCAAAAGTTCTACAAAATACATCTTGGGTAAATAATTTGACTTTATTCACAAATTTACAAATTAGGAGCAAACCTCGACGAATTATTTTGGCAGTTCTGTTCCAAGAAGATTTCGATGTTTTTGAAGCAAATGTGTTTGAAACATCAAATTTGATTGATGTGTTTCTCATTGGTGATATCAGTGAAATTAATTCCCCTAACTTTAACAAAGAGTCTAAATTCATAAGACAAATCAAAGAAGGATTTTTGTCTGAACATAAGCACAAATTCATATACATACCAATATATAACAAAGATGTTCAAAATATTTCTTTACACGAGCATTTGATTAACGTGGGATTGAAACTCATAAGTGATATTCGACCTGATGATATATTGATGTTTTCAGATGGCAATGAAATTTTCCAGAGGAATATTTTGGTGTTCCTGAAAACTTTTCGAAATTATCCTCTTCCCTTTCAGTGCATTTTTGATGAATATTTGTACGGATTTTTCTACAAAGTTCCAAAGTCTCGCCCAAATATTTGTGGGATAACGATCCATTTATTGAGCAATGCTTTTGAATACAAATTGTCTAGACTAGAGAAAGGAATTGTGTATAAAAGTGATGTTCAGTTTTTCGAGAATGCAAATCAACCAATAATCAGTTGGATTATACCCAGCGCTGGCTGGAAGTGTTCTTTCTGTGTGTCTCCGGACAAGATTTTCCACAAAGTGTTGTCAATGTCCCAAGATAAAATGCCTGAATGGTTCAAAAATTCATCCAGTTCAATCACATTCATCAATCGACTGATTAAGTTTGGTCAAAATATTTATTTAGAACCTATTGCCAAGTTCAATATCCCATTGGAAAAAGATTTACCTCATTATATATCAAGATTCAAGGACAAGTTTAGACATTTATTAAGTAATCCATTTGAGCTACTTACGTTAAATAATATTGAGTTGAACATTATAGATGACCAACTAAAATAATTTATATGTTCAATTATTATGAGTCTTATGCACAAAATGAAAAGCAAGTCTCTTATTTGTCCAATCAATCCTCAAGTGTTCTTCCATACCCCGTAAAGCAACAGGATTTATCTTCACTAAATTATTTATCTGTGTAACTGCTTGGAGATGAAAAAGTTCTTATATACTCTTATGATATTCTATCAATGTTGTTTTTTTTAAATTAGTTTTTAAATAATTGAACTAACAACATGTTTATAAATCTGTCTCAAATGTATGTACAGTAAACCATAATAATTTTTGTTTTGACGTTCGAAACATTTTGAAAAATCTCAGTTTTTTTTAGTTGTGCAAGTGAACCAACGTAATGACATGTGATAGTTGTTATTGTTGTTCAATTAAAGTTTTGTTTGAAAAGTTGTAGCAATTTTTATTAAACAAAAGTTTTTTGTCATGAACTAATTAATAATGCAAGGAAACATTTTTTTAAAAAAAACATGTTTTATCTGAAAATGCAATCAGTAAATTGTACAGTCAACATTTGGGGTGACTTCATAATAATCATTGCCAATATAATCGTAAAATATGAATTCAATTTCTTTATTTATGAACAGAAATGTTTCCCACTGTAGCTCTAAAATAGTTTAAATTTTCTTTCATTGGATCTGAGCATTGAAACCCTTGGCTATAAATTCATATTAGTTTCATACAATTTTTTAAATTTTGTTTAATATTTTTAATTAAGCTATAAAAAACAGCATTCTGTTTTGCCACACAGGGTGGGGTGAAATGAGACACAAATTTTGAGGTAAAAAATGGTTGTACCCTTATACCTTATATAATTTTAAATATGAACTTCTTGGTTTCTTACTAGTCTTTGAAAGTTTAAAAAAAGATTGTTTTTTGTTTCATTTTTGTAAACACTAATATTAAACTTATAAACTAGTAACTTATTAAGCTGTGTTCGAGAAACTCAGCTTCTATAAATGACCTCTGATTGTTATTGGTGGAGCAGTGGATGATTTGTGCACTATGCAAATATTTTGCTATTGCTAATTTTTTTTCTAAATAATAAGAATTTTTTTTGCAGAAAAGTTTGTTTAAATGAAAATAAAAAACATAACATTCTACACTAGTGTTACTAAACATTTTATTTTGTGAATCCAGTATTATTTATTAAAACATAAACTTTTTTAGCAAAGTTTAAAATCATGGTTAACCGAGATTTTGAAGGCTTAGAGAAAAGTTATTTAAAATAAATGAAAGAATTAAAGATTCTAAGGTAGAATGCCTAAAGGGCCTTTTTACCTAAATTTTGTATTTTTTATATAATAGACATTTTAGGAGTTTTTAGATTTAGCCAATCTATTATCAAATTCACGAATAACCCATTTTATATGGTTTATAAGAATTTTATTGAAAACAAATGAAAGAAAAATGTTAATATACTAATATATAGAATTGTACAATTGAACAATTCACAAATTTAGAAACTATTTTAACATACAAACACAGCTTTTAATGTATAGCATTACTCATGCTTGTTTACATATTCAACTAGTGAGTTTGTATATGAGCTACCATATAACTATTTATTGCCAATATTTGTTTATTTTAGGCACATTGTAATCACCTTGATTGTTACATTGTGCCTGAATAATTTTTTAACTATGTCTGTCATGTATGGTATCATATAAAGCTTATAATATTTGTCAGATCTAATTAATAAAATAATAGTAAGTAAGGAGATTTTGGTTATACTCCTTACTTACATAACAATGTCACATAATGTATATGCATGTAAGTCTTCTTTTCCTGGCCATTTCCAATTCAAGAAGGAATAATTAGTAAAGCACAAAAGATAAAAAATTCACCTGCCCGCAGATCTTCCTTCTCAGTTATATTGACTTTCTCGGTGTCAAACTGTTCTTTCCTTCTAGTCATTGTCATAATTTGAAATTAAACAGTCCGTGGAATCTTATGTTGTTGTTGTCGACCCCGCTTTGTCCTCAACAGTTAGGATGGAGCCCTCACTTTGGCGAGTCCAGCCCCCACTCCAGCAGGTCCAAACATCAGTCCAACAGCCCCGCCGCTCCCACCGGAAACATTCAGAGGTCCTCCGGAGCCATTTCTATCCACACATGTGTGTGTGGTGTTGGCACAGTGAGCAGTTTGGTGAGGGGTGTGTTTCTGGTGCAATTATATGAAGGTGTGGGAATTTATTTGTTCTGAGTTGTGCCGATGTTCTGCGCATGTTGCGTGGGAAAGTGTGTTTGGTGTTGTTTATGTCTGGTGCTGTTCTGTGTAATACTTTGTGTCAGGTTGTATAGTACTGGTGTAATTTGTTACTATGTGTGTGTGTGTGCGTGCATGTTTTTTGTGTCATATTATAGTTTGGTATTTTGTCTATTTTGGTGTAGTTATTTTTCTTTTTAAGGTGATTTATTTCGTATGCCTGAGGTTGTTTGGTTGTATTGTGAGAGAATGGAGTGGATATTGGTCTGAGTTGGAATGAGTGTAATTATAGATGTGTCTGGATGGGGAGTAGTTTACTTTCTTCCTGTAGATATTGTGTATTGGTGTTGAGAGTGCAGCCTGTGATTGTTCTGAGAAGTAGGTTTTTTATTGTCTGTAGTCTGCTGATGTTTGTGGCAGATGTGATGGAAACATATGGTGTTGGCATATTCCATTATTGTCTTGTATGTAGTTGAAATGGTTTTCAACATGTTGATGGAAGATTTAGTTTTGCTTTTGGTTTCTTTGATGTGTATTTGGGGTCTAAATGTGAGGCCAAATATTTTTGGTTCCTCGGCCGTTGGGAGTGGATGTGTAGTTGTAACATAGTACTGTATTCTGCTGGGTCTGGTGTTATTAGGGTGGAAGTGGTCTTATTTGTGAAACAAATCCTATCGTCTTCCGTTCCAGTGTCTTTTCATTAATATCCATATTAGGAATTTAAATAATGTTGATGTGATTGTACCACAATTTATTGACTCTGAGGGCCTTTGTTGCAACCCTCTTCATCACTAGTATAATGCGATGTGGTGTTTTTCTACTTTTTTTTTGCTTTATTTTCATGACTTTTTCTGTCCTTCAGTATTTATGTTGAGTAGAGCTTTGGTTTGAATTTATTTTACAACAACATTGCTGTTGATCTCCTAGTTCTATGCTGTGTAACATATCAGATAATGACAACAAAATAAAGAAAATTTAAATAATAATTAAATCAATATTTTTAATAATGTCAAATATACTTAAAGAAAATTACTTCCTTTACAAATTAACTCATTGTCATGAAATTATTATTCTGATTATTCAATAATAGAATATGGAAACATGTTACGACGCATCTCGGTTCAAAATATGTTATGCTAATCAGTGTATGAACTGTCTAATAATAATAAATGATTTTAATTATCTATTGAGGCAAATCTTATTTCAAAAGGCTATCTGTTGAAAGATAAGGTAATTAATACATTGGTCTCTTGAAAATGTTACATTTGCCGTTCCATTAAGATCAAGATCTTCTTGACTTGTGAAGAAATTGTTCTTGCCATAATCTTGCCCTTTACACATTTGTGGTATTGAATAAAATATGATCACAAAAAAAACAATATGTGTAATATATAATATATTTGTATTTAAATTTTATGTTTGTGTTGAATAGAGAATGTTTATTTTTAGATTTATTTTCATTAAAATTGGTGCTCTGAATTGATCTTGAAATGTCTGTGATATTGGATTAATGTATAAGGCCAATCGAATTAACATCCTTAAGATACCTGAAACTATTATTTTAGGTTTAATCAAAATCTTTTTAAATAATCATAATATTTATTTTTAGCTAAAGAAAATATTTTGGATAAAAAACTTGGGTAGGCTAAGAATATTAATTCTATTGACCACAACAAGTTTTTTCTATAAATTAATTGAATGTTCTAGTTATAACAAATTTATCCTAATGTAGTTGTCAACTTTTTTACTTATTTATATGTTTGAAGTTTAATACTTTTGTAATTGTATATGGGATTTAATGGATTGAATTTTTTATTACAATGTTATAAATATGTTGAAAATAGATGTTTTATAATGTTAATTTGTATACAGTGAGCTAAAATTAATGTAAATATTGATATTTTTACTAATTATCAATGTTAAAATCCTTGTTAACATAGCTAGTTATCAAAATATTTAAAATAAATAGAAGATAGTTTGTTTTAAAATTATTGCTTTAATATCCTTCATGTATATTAATTAACAAATTTATGTTGAGTTTGTTCGAATTATAATTCCCAAAAATTATCAGATTAATGGTCAACTGTTTATTATATAAATTTCAAAAACAAAAGTGTCAATAATGCAAAATTAATTTAATAATTTTAGAATTATTTCATTAAAGCTGATGTCAAATATTTCAAACTAGAGATAATGTTGATCATGTTTGAACAAAAATTTGTAAGTAAATGTTTAACCTGGCACCTCAAGGAAACCTTAGTATTTAGTGATAAGTGGAATGTCTGGTTAAAAACAGCAAATAGTTGAATTACTGGGAAGATCTGCACACAACCAAAAAGGTTAATTTTTCACTGCAGTAATAATAATATAGAACTTATACCGCGCCCTCGTGCATAATTTTTCACTCTACGGTACCTTATAAACTAGTTCAAAAATTAAAATTAAATCATATTGAAAATGCTTAAGTGTAATGCTACAAATATTGGTGTTTTGTCAAAAATATAACCCTCATCTAAAGAAATAGCTCTGCATTTTACTCTAACTAAACATTCCTTTAAAATAAAAAATGTTGAAACCGGTTTCGATTTTGGTTAACCCTGTAAAATCACATCTAGCAACAGCTAATATTTAAAAAATGCAAGTTTTAGTAAAAGTTGTTACAAATGTATATTTCTTCTAAGTAGCATTGATGTACAGTCAAAAAATCAATTTTCAAGTTGTCCAAACAAACTAACTAAAAAGGTTTAAAAAACACTTTGTAATTTTTTTCTTGTTGAATGCTGTTTTATTCCAAGTAAACATTTATATTAAAATCAAAAATATAAAGGCTATATAAAGCAAATTTTGATGTCCGGTAACTTTGTGAATCGACACCGGCAAATCTCATTGGCATTGGTTCGAGTCTGCTCTAAGGCTTTCATTGAGAGTTTGAATGTGGCTGTATGCTAGGCTTACCCTGGCTTTAAGGTGGCGTCATGTGTCAGCTGTATATATTTAGGGTACACATCACCTAATGTGGGTAATGATGATAAGTGTTTAGTTAGCTGAAATGCGGTCTATAAATTTAACACATCTTAACAACAACTGTTATTTAAAAACATAAGTTTGTGTGAAAAGTTTATTTAAAACGGATTGCTGAGAATGTATAGCTCTTGGTTTTATTTCAAGTAAACATTTCTGTGAAATGAAAAGTGGATTTAAAAAAGCGTAAACAGTCTTCTTTGAAAAAATACATTCATATACTGATGATTTTTAACAAACCTCGTTTCTCCCGCTGCAGCTTGTGGGAAATGTGAGTATTTTGTTGAAAGATTTTTTTTAAATTACTTTGCAAAAAGTTGTATTACAGTAAAATGTATTTATATTTATGGAAAAAATGAAAACCGGTATTATTGTAATATCAGGCCTTTCACCAGCACATGCAAGAAAACAATACATAACACAACAGTAGCATACTTCCTTTATATGACTATGAAAAATTTATATTGTGTACGCCTTTCTATTTTTCTCCTAATTGAAGTTTCTGTAGCATTGATAAACATGGGTATGAAAAGCTTGTATTGTATACGCCTTTTCGTTTTTTGCATGAAGATCTAACTAAAAATTGTTATTTAGATCCATATACCACTAAAGGCAGAAGTATCTGACATTTTTAAAATAGATAAATAAGAATAATGAAGTTTTAAATTCTTATTTTTGTTGTACATTTCATACTGTGAAAATATACCATAAATGTTCACAGTATATAAATTAAAACAAATGAATAACTTCATTGTTCGATTTGAAAAATGTTAGATACTTGGTCCACCGATGGTCACTAAATTGAATGCAAATTATATTGAAAACGACAAATGTTTATAGTATAACCAAATAAGCTTGTGTTTCACAAATTTGATGAATGTATGTTCAAATTTTGAGATATGAAAAATAGTAACACATACACACATTAAAAAAACTAGTTTTAGATTTCACCACAAAAGTTGAAAGATAATTTGTATAGGTTAGCATGTAATTAATTTTTGGAAAAAAAATCGTAGTTCTATTTTCTTGGTACAGTTTACTATCTACACAAATTTGTTAATGCATTTGTATTTAATTTATTTTAAGCAAACGTTTTTATAAAAAAAATATGCTGTGAAAAATCCAAAACCCTCAACAACAATCGAAACTGTCATAGAAGCAGGGCCGGACTAAGGCAGTTGGGGGCCCTAAGCTGTTGTTGAAAATGTGGCCCCATTGATAAACTTTGTCAGTAA
>JARUHE010306604.1:0-12384 GCA_031471125.1 Archaeomysis grebnitzkii | reverse complement strand
AGTACTAACCAGACCCAACGTTGCTTAACTTCGCTGATCATACGGGAAGCGGTGTTTCAACGCGGCCAAGGCCATTGGATTATTTTCATGAAATATAGTTCATCTTCAGATTGCTTGCTTTTTAATGTTGATGTGTATTTTAATAGTAAAGATTGTAAATCGAATGAAACTCAACATAACTTTTTCTAACCTTTAAATTGCTTTGTTTTGTTACATTTCATTGATACGATTAGGTGATACTGAGCTTTTAAAGTATTTTGCTTTTCAATTTTTTGTAACTGGTTTTTGTACCTTATTCGTAGCGAAAATCTTTCAAATGTGTTGTCATTCCACAATATTTGATTCGTAAATTCTATATAATTTTAATGATTTCATTCATAGTTAAAAATAGATTTCATAAAGTTATTGTATGTTTTTTTTCATCTAACATTTACATAATTTAGTGATTGTTTAGGCCAGACTCGAAATAGTTCCTTCCCCCTCCCCTTCATTTTGTCAAATTTGCTGAAGTCTAAAAACGCAACTTAGTTTTTGTTTTATTCAAGTTTGTCAAAATGTAAACTTATCATTTAATTGTTCTCAAATGAAGAAACATCATCTGAACATTTGCGGACTTAATACAACTGATTTTTTTCTGAATTTAATTTTTATTCCACATTAAAATATATAAAGTCTTATCTATTCTCTAATTTGGTTCAATTGGTCATTGATGGAACTTTTTAGTCCATAACTTTCAAACTTTGGGAGTTAGTACTTTGTGCGTCAATTAAATTCATTACATTAATTCAAATGTTTATTTTAATTTACAATAAAAATGAGTTGTTAAAAATAACATGTATATGAAAATAAAATATTCACGGAAGTTCAAACCATCAATTTAAAGTTTTTGATCAATCTTTGAATCAATTTATTAATTGTAGCAATTTGCATATCTGCTAAAAAATAAGTTTTAACGTTACCTTAAAAACAATCATTGGATGTGGAACTCGCTTGTATTCTTAATAAATACCAAATATGGCCTTGAAATGTTAGTTGAATGGATATTGTGGAGAGGTTTTATGCATTCACCCTTGCGCTCAAAAGCACGCGCTGCTTTAGTCGGCGGTGTAGAACAGTCTTTGCGTTTTAAAGTAAGTAAACCCCATCAGCTTTATAAGAAAAAAACTCTAAGTAATAACGAACCTAATAGTTAAATTTGATTTGTACAAGCTAAGTAATTGCCATAGTAACTGTTCATTCAAGGAATCGCGTGTTAGATATTTTTTCCAATGTTAATTTGGTTTTTGTCTTTTGGAAAAAGCTAGTGCTTTTGAGGTGATAAATTGCATTTCATCTTAATTGTTTGTTTTGTATGTCATTTTCATTTTGTACCTTTGCAGGAACATAACATAGTAGTATAATTATTGTTGCGTAATTGATAATAGGGTACAACAGTTACGGATATGTCCACCAGAGGGCACCACTTTATATATTCTTAATAAACTTTAATTATATGTAATTTGTCCTTACCACAACATATACCTATGCTATTACAGTTAAAGTGCATGTGTGCTTTTATATTTAAAGGTAAACGAAATTCAATGGTATGTTGAATGGTGGCCGATGGTATCTCGTGAAATGGGTGGATAAATTAGCCATCATGTTTCACATGCTAATTAAAATATATTTATTTTTGGAAAATAAGATTCAAGATTGAAATGTTTGAGCAACACAATGTTGGGTTTGTTTATCTAGTTATTGCTCTTTAAAACAATTTCTTAGGTTCCTATTTCATATCTACTCCTTGACCTCTCCCTTTAAAAACTCGAACTAAAACTAATGGATGTTACATTGTAAATACAAAATAATGACATTGCATTTTGCATATCGTATAATGAGCCCATCGATCTTTGCATTAATACCAAATATAACTCTTTACATACTAATAAAAGTGATGTAATTGAAATTGCAATGTGCAACATGGCAACTTTATAGACTGAATTACAATGGCGGGCGTACGAAGCGACAAATGAACTCAGTCTGGGTTAGTCTGTTAGGGTGATTTGTGGTGCATGATGGATTATCTGTGATCCCAATTTTTAATGTAAATATTTAGTTTTATATATTTCTATTTTATAAATTTCATTACTTTCAATCTACAAAATCAAATCTCGATCAAACAATGAAATATCCTTGCAAAACTGATTTATTTACATTGGATACTTAATTGTAATACGGTAGTACTAATACTATAGGCTGATGCATACGTCAATATACTTAGCAAGTTTATGTACTATTTATAATCTTGAATGTGAAGTGAAATAATGTCATTTCAACATTAAGAGCTATTAACATTGCCTGCATAACCATTGTGGTGACGTGTCAAATTACATGAATCTACCTCTACAGTTTTATGAACTTTCTTCACTAATGTTTAACATAATTTGTGAACAGTGTTTCAATTTATAAATATTTTAACAAAACTAGGAAAAATTCACTGCTAGGTAAGTAGATTGTCGAAAATACCAGCGTGGTTTCATATATCCTAACCTAAATAAACTTGTGCATTTTTTAATTTCCATATTTGAGTACTGGACAATGATAGTGCTAAAAACATGGAATTTTTTGTCCTTCAAGATTTCGTCGTCTTTAGTGCATAGTGACCTTTTTCTGCAATAAAAAAATGATCAAAAACAAACATCTTCTTTAGAATGGAAAAATATTTTTTAGCACCCTGTAAACAATTCATGTCATAACTTTCATTACACTTATTTTCAGTTATTCAACTGTGAATAAATTGACCAATTCGCAATTCATCATTTTATGTTTAATTTTAATAGTTTCAGTTCTTAACTTGATTTTTTGTCTGTGTGGTCAAACTTTTAACATGGTTTTATGTCAGTGTGTTAATTTATCTTCCTGACTAGATTTCTTTGATCTAAAATTTTAAATTAATGCAAGTTTTCCACCTTAAGTTTTAAATTTATTGTTGTATTATTTGCATTCATTGATAGGATGTCATAAATCGACCATTATGGTTCTCCTCAGTCCTCAAAGAACCCAATTTTAAGAAAATGACCTAAATAGTATTTTTCTTCAAAAATGTCTGGTACAGTTTTATGATCTCTATGAGGATACAGTCCTCTAAATGATGTCATCCTGTTAAATGATTATCTTTAAAGTTTTCTCTTTCATTTTTTGCTAAATTAGCTATTGTAAATTGACTGTACAGAGTGCAAGAACATTATTTATTTTTGTTTTGTTTTTTAGGGTTTCCTCAAGAACTCAGTTTTGAGAAAACATCCTAAGTATTGTTTTTTAGAGACTAAGAATATTGCCCTCTAGATAATTATTTTTGGGAAGCAATCTTCTAAATGCCAGTAAATGGTGTTTGTAAAAAGTGAATGCATTATCACAGAACCTAAATTTGAAAATATCGGTTGACCCTGCATGATTAAAAGTCAGGAAAATACACCAAGGTGCCAAATAAGATCAATCAATTCAAGAACTCGTTGAATAGATTTTTCAAAATAGAATACTGATAGATTAAATTTTGTCAAAAATATATTAGGAGTAGCTTATTTTTCTTCAGTCAAGTATATATATTTAATTATAAATGTTTCATGAAAATCTACCGTCTCATAAGTGTATTAAATAATTAATAATACATCATTGAATACTTATTTAACATTAAATAATTTAATTTATTTCATTTGCCCATTATGCTAAAGGACTCAATTTATCCAAATTTCATGGACTCCCTGAATTCCAAAAAAAATCATTTGACACAGAAATACACAAGTATATTTTTAAGTAACTTTAATTTTTCATATGAATTTTAAACTTTCATGAACTGTCTTATCTCGGACTGTACAGGTTATTATGCCATGATGCTCAAAAGGGTTGAATTACATGAATAGATCTAGATTTGTTTTATTTGCTTGCAGTTGCAACTTGCAAGCATTTAATAGTCCATCTACCTGTTGAACTTAAGCTAATAATACTAAAAATAAAAAATCTATAAAAACAATGCAATCATTTCTAATTTTTTCCTAAATACTAACTAATAACAAACACAAGTGCTACACATTGAAAGCTGTGTTTGTATATGCAACAAGTTTATAAAATTCTATTATTTTATTAACACTTTTATTTCATTTGTTTCCAATAAATTCTCTCCAAATCTTTAAATAAAAATCTTTGTTAACCAAGAGTTTGATAAGTTTGCTAAGTCTAAACTCCTGAATGTCTACTATTTAAAAGAGATTATTTTTTTTACAAAAGTTCAGGCATTCTACCTTAATATCTTGCATTCTTTCATTTATTTTAAATAAGGTTTTCTCTACACCTTCAAATACAAATCTCAGATAACCATGAATTTAAATATTAATAAAATGTATGTTTTAAGAAGTAAATATTAATTTAAGAATAATTTTTAGTTGACACCATTGTAGAATGTTATGTTCTTTATTTTCATTTGTGCAAACTCTTCTGTAAAATTAATCTTTTTTATTATTTTGAAAAAATTGCAAAATTTTGGTGTAGTCCACAAATCATTGACAGTCTAAACAACAACAATAACAAAACCAATCTGAGGTCATTTATTGAAGCTGTTTTTTCAAACACAGCTTAATAATTAAGTTAATACTATTCTGTCTAATTGTACTTGACTCACTGAGTGTGGCACAATAAGTACAGCAGATATTGCAACATTGCTCAAATTATTTTGGAAATTTAATTAAGAAAATTTTAGTATTGCTTTTGATCAATTTCAGATCTTTATGTACAGAAGATTGTATTTGATTCTTGTTGCCGACTATTCAAAAATTTATTAAGCAAGCACAAGTGCATTTTGTTTGTTTTAGGTGAAACTGTCATTTTCCTACTGTTATATAAAAGGAATAAGTCTAAACATTAGATAAAGAGAACAATGTTAAATAGGCTATTGTGGTTTCAGATAGTTCTGTTTTCACTGGGGTGAATGGTTATTTATTCTAAATTTTGGCATATTTGCCAGGGTCCCAAAATATTAATATTAATTATTTTATTTTTTCCTTGGGTCACAATTTTTTTAAAATGATTATTGCAGTCTTCCAAAAAGTATAAATTTATTTTTTGACCCTTCCATGTATGTTTTTTTGACATTTGTTTTTCTTGATACTTTTCATAATAGCCTTTAATAAAGCATCCATGCTAATTTTCAATTTTAAGAACTTTTTAAAATTTAATTTGCAACCTTGAAAATCTTTAATAGAATGAAAAATTAATTCTTTAAAGTCTTATTGTTATTCTGTTCTCTCTCTCTCATTTATATATATATATATATATATATATATGAAAAATTAATTCAATGTTGAATTTTGTGGTTCAAGATGTCGCACATGGAAGACCATTTTTATTGTATAAATACATGTTATTTATATGATGAGCACTTGGGTTTTATAGAAAATAATGGTAAAGTGCTTGTAGTTTAATATTATGAAATGTATTTTTTTTCTCAGTTTAGTATTTATGTAGATTCCATGAAGTTTAGTTAAAAATTAAAGAAAATCTTTACAATCAATTCAGTAATTGTTAGAATTTTTTGTTTTTTTTACTTCTGCCAGCAGCAATTTTTTGAAGTTCATGACTTCTTGAACAGCTTGATTAAAATAGTAATGATCTGGTTGGCACTCTTCACAAAATCTAAACTCTGTTAATTTTCTTATAAATCATGTTTATGAAGTCATAGTTGAAGTATTCTTGCAATATGAAACAGTGTTTCAACTAAAATGACTCCATATTTTCTCAAATTTGATTTATATAAAATTAATCAAATTTCATGTTTTATCAATAATACTAGAGGAAACAAGGTAATTGTTTTCACTGACAAATCTAGTTGTCAAATTCTAGAATTCTGAATTATATTATATGGCAAAATTTAATTTTCTTAAAATACTCTAAAATTGAATTGGCTGCTGCCAGTTTGATAGCTTATAATTAAGTGTGAAGGAACCTCCTTTCTTAAATTGTTTGCACAAGATTTGTTCTATTCTATCTACTATTAAATTATAATTTCTATTTCACCTGAACTATTCAACATTCATTAGTTTATATAACCAATTTAATTTTTTTTATCAATATCTTGAAAAAGGAAGATAAAATTAAAAATTTTAAAACATTTTTCTTTTCTAATCCTGATTACTTTTTGCAATGTTTGTACCGAAGCTTTTTTGGCTTTTCGTTGTCGAGTGACGAAGAAATACTTTAGTGTTATTTTTCCTTCCTTGGTGTAGTATTTGTATAAAAATATTAAAGTAAAACATTCCAGTTTTTGTTTGTTGACATAAAGTAATCATTTATCTCAAATAAACAGCGATGAAATTTACATTACAAATTACAAGGACATTTTTGACAAAAAAAACTGAGATAATTTGGGATTTGTAAAGAGTTCATTAAGGCATTGCTCTATTTTCATAGTAAAGTTTATGAAAAATTCAAAATTTTTATTGAATGAGTTAACAAAGTGAGTGAAAGCTCTATATATGGTTTGGATTTCTGTTGTCATCTGGATCAAGTTTTTTGTTATTGAATTATAGAAAAATTTGTTTACATTGAAATGTAGAGCTTTCATTTTTATTTAAAGCTTTCTTTCTAAAAATATAATTTTTTTAAAAATAAAAAGTTGTTTAGGCATTTCATTTTACTTAGAATAGAATGGAGAACTACATTCTCAACAACTTACACTAAATAAACTCTTTACATAAACTTGTGTTTTTGAAATAACGATAGTTGTTAGAAGTGCTTTTTCCGGGGCTAACCAAAATGAAAATTGGTTTATAACTTTATTTTTTATTTTAAATGAATGTTTAGTTGAAGTAAATTATGAAACTAATATTTCTCATCAATTTTTACTAATAAACCTTTTACATAAATTTATATTTTTAAAATTATTACTGTTTTCACTTGTGTTTGAGCTCTATTTTTTCAATGTTAACTAAAATCAAACCTTGCTTTCCAACTTTTTTGTTTTTGATGTTAAAGGTGTGTGATGGAGTGGGGTTGATAACAACAATAATTTTTATTAAAAGTGTGAAATTGATTTGGTTACTCTTAAGTTATTTGTTGAACAACTGAATTCATTTTTATGTTTAATAAAAAGTTTTTATTACATGTAAGACATTGGTGATGGGGGTTCCTTAGATAAAATGTCATTTCTAATTAAAGTAATGCAAAACTATTTCATGACCGTTTAGTATTTTTAAAAAAATTCATACTTGGCAACATTAAATTGTTCTGAATATGTGATTTCTTCATTCAATTTATTTATATAAAAAATAAAAATATTCCATCAAGTACTAAAGTTTAGATTTTGCTTAGTCAGTAATTTATTTGCACATTTATAATTGAAGCCTTTTTGTTTGCATGATTTTCTCAACTAGCCAAATAATCTGGAAAGTTATTTAGGATGCATCTGTTGAAATAATTTGCCAATATTCATGGAAAAATATATTTTTTGGGCATTTGTGTGTAGGTTGATTTATGAGGTTAATGTTTAATTTTTGTGCAAAGTTGATTTATAATTTTGGTAGAATGCTATTAAAGTGTTCTTGAAACTGGTAATGAAAGTAAATATTTTTTATGGTGGAAAGGCATTTGGTAAGCTTAATGTTTATATAATATTTTGGTAGAAAGTTAGGATCATAGGTTTTTATGGCCAAAAGATGTTGAATAAGTTTGATATTATATATGGGTAGGATTCTATTGAATAAGGTTAATATTTTTAAATGTGGTTAGAAGTTTTCTTTAATATGGTGAATATTTATTAAGTTGTGTTTGAAAAACCATCTTCTATAAATGACCTCTAATTGTTGTTGGCATTGGAGTGGATAATTTGTGAACCCTACAGAAATTTTGCCATTTGTTCAATATAATTATTTTACAGAAGTTTGTTGAATGAAAATAAATAGCATAACATTCTATTCTGGTTTCACTAAAAATTTTTTTTTGTGAAATCTGTATTATTAAAACACACATTTTGGAAGAAAGTTGAAATTCAAAGATAATTCAAATTTTTATTTGAATATTCAGAGTTTATTTAAAACAAATGAAAGAATGAGGATTCTGAGATAGAATGCCTAAAGGACTGTTTTGCCAAAGGCTTATATTTTTTAAACAATAGACATTTTAGCCAATATATCATCAAATTAATGATAAAGCAATTTTCGGAAGGTTTAAAGTTAATTTTATTGGAAACAAATGAAAGAAAAATGTTAACATAATAACATAGAACTTAATTGAAAAATTACACAATTTTAAAACCTTTTTAAACATAAAAACACAACTTTTAATGCATAACATTTACTTGGGCTTGTTATATATATATATATATATCAACTATAGGTATTATATATTATATGTATATGTCTATGTATGTATGCTTAGAAGGATATTAAAATAGTGAATTTTTTTAATATAAGTAATAAATATTCACCATTTTCAATAAACTGTAGATAAAAGGCCTTTAAATATGTTGAATATTGTACAAAAATACAAAGCTTTTAAAGACAAAATATGTTTCTTATATGTGTGTAGAAGACTATTGAAAGCAGTAAATATTTTTATGTATGTGTTACTGTGTAGAAGGCTATCATTGAATATTTGTTATATGTAGGTATAAGTATTAATTAAATATGGTGAATATTTATAATTTTTAGTATGTTCTGAAATAAACTGGATCTTTATTAAGTATGTGTAGAAGGCTATTAGTAATTATAAATTGTTCTTATTCATTTGCGAAAGACTTTCATGTATGGTGAATATTAATATATGTAACTATGTAAAATGTACTTAATATTTATATGCATGTGTAAAAGGCTTATATATTACTTATACCTAGTTACAGTTAATATTTATTATGTACATGTATAGAAAAATATTAAAGACAGTGGATATTTATTATATAGGTTTATGGCTATCAAATACAGTGGATATTTATTATATATCTAGTTTTGCAGGCCAAAATGCGAATAAACATTAAACTGTTGCTTTCAGGTGACCAGAGCTCACCCTTCAAACTATGTAATCAATGAAATCTCTACTGTGCAATCTCCAAGGATGAAGATTGCACATTGGATAAGATTTCATTTATCACGTAACTCGAAGGACGAGCACTGATCACCAGAGGGCAACAGTTGAATGTTTATTCACATTTTTCCTCGCAAAACTGAATTGCATATTCATGGTAATTGTGAATATACTTTGTATTATATATTATAGAAGGCTATTAAATATGATGAATGTTTGATATAATATACCTAGATAAAAAGTTGTTAAAATGGTGTAAATTTGTTGTACTTTGATAAAAGGCTTCGAAATACAGTGAATATTTATTGTTTTTAAAATGATATTAAATACAGTGGATATTTATTATGCATATATAAATGGAGATTAAATAGTAGATTTTTATTATATAGGTATGTTTAGGGCTATTAAATACGGTGGGTATTTATTATATAGGTATGTTTAGGGTTATTAATTACAGTGGATATTTATTATGCATGTGTAGAAGGCCATTAAAGACAGTGAATGTTTATTATATATTTCTAGAAGGCTATTAAATATAGGTAATGTTAATTTTTATAGTTATTAAATAAATTTTTAGAGTTTGTAACTTGAAAGCTTTGTCACCTAATGTTTTTAAGAAGCTCTAAATTATTTAAGAATGAATTCGTTTTTCTTTTGACAGTTTGATTTCTAATAATTTTGTTTTTGAACTAAACAAAGCATTTTTTTGGACTTGCTTTCCAAAATTAAAAGTATGAACATTGATTTTTAATAAAGATGTGTAGGTATTTATTACTTTTTATTTTATTTTGGTTTGATTTTAGGCAACAGTACATTGGAATTGAATTGTACATAAATAGGTTCTTGCATTAGTATTTCATTGGATTGTTTTCACACTGTATAATGCCATTTTGATTGACATTTTTGATATTTGAACTTACAATATAGTTTTGAGACCTTTGAGTTGTTCAGCTTGTGGATGGATTATTAGATAATTGAACTTGCAGTTTGATTGTTCTTTCCAAATAAAATTGTCTATTGAGGGGACATCCATAGTAGGCAGTTTCACACCAGTATCATCGGTGAAGATGCATTGTCGTCTGAATGTGTCGTGTCAATATTTGAACATATATCTGAGGAGAAAATTGGCAACATCATCGCTAAATTTAAAAAAAATAAAAAACTCTATTAAATCAAATTTTAATTTATTTAAACAATGTAAAGATATTCTTGTAAAGTAAATTTGTAAAACAACAAATGTTAGTAAAGTTTTTTCATCTAATTTAGGACCATTCTGATGGCATTAAGAAAAAACAAATGTAAATTTCACATTGATTTATTCAGAGCATCGTGGTTTTAAAATTATACAACACAAACATGATTTGATCGAGAGAAACGGATATCATTGCTCCCATCCAATCCCAAAAAATCGAATGCCATTCATTTTAATTATTACAACCAATTGACAATCATGAACATTTTTCTAAACTGATATGCAAAGGATAATTCAGACTATGAAAACAAATGTACAGACTATTAATTAAAATTCAAAATGATATAGTTATGAACATGGACACCCAGAAAGTTTCTATGCCATTGCTGTTCAACCTTGGTGCTGCCTTTCACAGAAAAGACCACTGACATTTTACAATCATTTGCAAAACAAATTTGGCAATTCTAATGTGCAGTTTTAGTGGATTACATTTTATTTTATAGCATAAAGTTTGGGTATATTTTTTTAATAAATGTTCAAATTAATTACCTCAAGAGCAAAGTTGGTCCAATTGGTTCTTTAGGGTTACTAACTCTCTGACATAATTGTTACAATTAATTTCCATCTGGTGTTCTGCTGATGATGACCAGTTACATTTACCTTTTAAATGATCAACTGATCTCTCAATATCTAAAGCGAGCTATATAATTAAGGGATGACTATGAAATACATTAACATAAATAAAAACAACTGAACTTTCACTGATTTGATATTATAACTGCCTCTGAATTGTCCAAAGTAAAAAAGAAATTCTCTGGTTGTACCTAATAACCTCATCACTTTCAGCTAGAAGCTTGGGTGTGGTGTTTGATTGGAACCACTCTATGAAGATGCACATGAATTCAATTTGTAAACACGCTTATTTTAAATTGGCATACATCAAACCACTGCACATGTGGATCACAGATGGCGATTTGTTGTTTTGTTCGCATATTTATAACCAGTACCTGTACACTTGACTACTACAACTCTTTTAAAATTTGCACACATTCTCTAACATGATTCAAGTACATTAGTCATTGCATTGACTTCCAATGAGGTATTGTCATGTACAAGGCAGCTTTGATGAGATTCAAGTCTCTGCATGGTATGCTTCCTGAATACTTGGTAGCCTTAACTCATCCTTATAAACCTTCATTGGAAGCTTTCGAAAGCTCCCAAAATGAACTTGAATCTTGGAAAAAGGCCCTTCTCCTATTCAGTGCTGGGATGTACTACCTCCAAATGAGTTCCACTTATGTTAATCAAATACATGAGGTTGCTGAAAAATCATGATGATGGCGGAGTGCAAACGAATGCTACCTTGAGATAAATTCTGCATAAGCAAATCTCACTGGCACCGGTTGGAGTCTGTTCTAAGGCTTTCATTAAGAATTTGAATGTGGCTGTGTTCTTAAAATCTCTTATGCTAAGCTTATCCTGGCTTGAAGGAAGTGCCATATGTCTGCTGCATATCTTTAGAATACATATCAATTGATGTGGGTAATAGTAATAAGGCCTAAATATGTGAAGCTCTGAAGACTATTCATTGAATAGTGTTTGTGCTATATAAAGGCTGTTATAATTATTATTATCACTTTCAAGAAGTCTTTGATCTTTCTGAGTCCGTGAAGCAAAGCTGATGTGGATCAACAACAGCACAAATGAGACTACCAACAAAACTTAAATTTTTTTAATGTCAAATGAGGTAAACATTTCAGGATATTATCTTGGGTAAATTTCGTTCATTTTGATATGTATGATGATTCTCACTTTACCTAAAGTTATTCGATATTGGTTGTTGCCTCACTTGTGCTAGTGTTGATTCATTTATTTTATTTAATGTGCACATGATGTAAGGAACATTATTAGAATTATAGTGGTCAGTAGTAACTTTAATTGAAGTTTATTCATATATTTTATTTAATGTGTACATGATCTAAGGAGCATTATTAGAATTATAGTGGTCAGTAGTAACTTTAATTGAAGTCTATTCATATATTTTATTTAATGTGCACATGATGTAAGGAGCATTATTAGAATTATAGTGGTCAGTAGTAACTTTAATTGAAGTTTATTCATATATTTTATTTAATGTGTACATGATC
>JARUHE010306593.1:0-12384 GCA_031471125.1 Archaeomysis grebnitzkii | reverse complement strand
TTTATTTGTAGTTGTTTTATACCAAAATAACTTTGTAATTATGTGAAATATATTTATTTTTTACGAAATAAAAACTTGAATACGATCAAAAACAAACGTACACTTTAAAATATAAAAATATTGTTTTGGCATTCTGGCAAAAATCGAATTACTGATAAAGTTTATACCACACAGTGAACGATTCACGGATGCGTAACGCATCTATAAATCGACGAATCTGTAGTTTTGACTAGAAAAATACGCATCCGACAGTAACCAGTATTTACCTCAAATTCCCATAAAGATAAGTTGGCTTATAATCTCCGGTGATTTTATTTACTTTCTCACAATTAGTTTTTGCATTATTTGCTGTAAATTAGATGACAATTTTCTGTTGCCATTATTTTCCTCCAACTTTTTGTTATATCCTAATATTTTTTGTTGAGTAGAATATAGATCTTAGATTAATCCATTCTTCTTAATATTATATTACGGTTATTCGAAAATTTATTTGATACATTTTTCTGGTGTTCGTCCAGTGTACTGTACTCTATGTGTTTTACTTTATCGTCCTAATTCACCTACAAGTGTATATAAATTTCTAGTTTATCATCATTTCAATTACATTTTTAATTTTGTTATTTTTAGGTGCGACGTGACACTTTAGTCCACGCTTATGAAATGATTCTTTGTCTTCACTTATTTGATATTAAGACAGGTTTATAAAACAATTTTGTTTTTTAGAAAGTTTGGTTTTACTATAGCTCAATGTATTTAATTGCCTCAAAGCTATATTAGTTGTGAAATTTTCATGAAATTGTTTAACTATAGATCCATTAGTAGCGTGGTTATCAATTCTTTTTTTACAGTAGTTTGTGTCATGCTAATATATTCAGTCACCGTTCCATGTGGTTGAGAAAATCTAAATTTACAAACACTATTGGATGTAGACATATCTGCTTTGTTGTTAAACAAACTGTTTTTTACTATTTTGTTACGAGTGGTTTTTTGTTGGTAGAAGTGTATGTGCAATTTTTTATGACTTTTGTATTTTTGATAATTTTTTTATGATTTACTCATCTAACATGTGGTCTTAATGGTATTGGTTTTTGTAGAATATGTTTATCGTGTTATTATTATTATTATCACTTTTTCTTTAAAGATATTAATTTTCTTTGATATCTTTGATCTCATTTTGGAGAAACTTGAGTTGAAAAAAAACATTTTTAATTAACACTTGCTTAACATAGTCTATTTTGTTTTTCTCCTCAATACTGTTTGTGCATACCCTTAAGCACACCTTGTATGCAACTGTCAACTTAAGCTTCTTGTATTTTAGAGGGCATTCACTTTTTTCATTAAGGCATTACTCACTGTAAGTTCCTTTTCGATGTACTTTTAAATTAAATATGATATCTGAATTGTCGATCATGACATACTGAAATGGTATTTGTTGTCAATGTTGAGCTCAATGGTTTCTTTGAACGATTGTTCTCATTACTTGGTAGACTGAGATCTAGATGGAAACATGGTAAACATTTTTTTGTATGTATGACAGCACTCAAGTTACTAAAGTCTAAAGTACTGCTGATGTAAATACTCTTTTGTATGCATGTCCAATATATCTAATAAAGAAAACATTATAGAGTATCTAAGGAATAAAAATTATTTTTTAATACTTATAGTTCCATATTAAAAAGGTGACAATAGTATTGCTGCTAGCTCTATGTTCAGAGCATCAATCAGTACTGCACATGTGCTAAATAGAAAATCAACTTTAGCAATTTGGTATGAAATATTTGGGGCTTCTATGGGGAGTAGTCTAACTTATCAAATCTCTACCTCCCATACCAACCTTATTACTACCACAGCAAGTTAGTTGTATTCATGGCTGTGCTGCCGATTATATATGAACACACGAGCCAATGCCCAGCGATGCACCGGATCTGCTGCCGAGCCATTTTGCTTCCTCGAAACCAGCATAAGCTTAGTAGACGAGATTTCAAGGGAAGACAGCTATGTTCAACTTCTCAATGAACAACTTGGAGAGGACTCAATCTGATGTGACTAAGACTTGCTTATGCAGCATTACAGTACCAAAAATTGCCTTATTGGATTTTACTATAAATTTCATTTGTAGAAACCTTCTGATTGAAGGTCGTGATGTTGGGTGGTTTGTTCACCAAACTACAAAATTTAGGAAATTAGTCTGTCAAAGGATAATTAGAAATGTGAAATAAAATTACATTTATTCAAATGACTAGTTAGTTGATTAGGATTACATTTTGGTAAGACTTGACACCGTTTTTAACCTACGAGTATTAGTTCTTACTTATAAAATATTTCTATTTAAACATATTTCACTTATTTTAGAACAAAAATCAAACTTATGTAAACAAACTTTTTTAACAATTCATTTCAAACAGTACATTTATAGATTTGTTATATTAAATACATTTATTTTTCATATTCAAAAATAAATGATAAGAATGCCAAGCAAATGCCGAATATATTTCAAGATGTGTAAGCATAACAAAAAAAATATTTATAAAATTATTTTAAAAGCCAATTTTAAAATGAACCCATTTTAATTTTTATAAACTTAATACTTATTTACAAGATTGAAATCAACTTTGTCGACATAATTATACAGCACAAGAACTACGAAGACTAATACTGCTTACATAAATAAGATTTTGTAATCAATGAGAAATAATAGAAGGACATGATGGACATGAAAGAAAGTAAGGAAACAAGATCTTGAATGTTATTGGAGGCTTGGAAGGTCACAGCAAGGCCCTTAGAGTCGAGACACTTTTGATGCAATCCTATCAACTAAACCTCAAGCCTTCATCATGTCAATCCACACAAACAAATTAATACTTAATGAAAAAAACTTTTTTAATTTTAGATTCGAAAACAATGAAACCTTTCTTTCAATTAACTCCTGTCAAGCATTTAGAAAGTTCATGATTTTCTAAGAAATAAATATCTCATAAATCTTGATTATAATTTTTAATTTTTTTTAGTTTTATATGAAAAAGTAGAAAAGTTAGAAATATATTCTTATTTTTTAATAGAAATTTGTTGAAAATGAACATACCAAAATATACATTGGCCATTGTTTTTTCAATTTAAAAACAAATATTTTAATTATTGTTATATTATATTTAAAGTAAATCAAATCTGTTAAACATACAAACGTTCACAAAAGATTAGGTCAACATGAAGAACAAATCCAAATTTCATCAGTCTAAGGTTGAACTGGTGCTACAGCAAACATTTATTTAATATATTAACAAACTATTAACATATAAAAAAAATTTAGTCAACTATTCACCCATTAAAAGGTTGATCGAAATTAATTTTTTACCATACAGGCAGAGAGTATAGAAACTTTTCTAAAAAAAAAAAAATAACATGTCCACAACATTTGACAAAATAACTAAAAAAATTTATAAATTCTATCAAGATGCATTCTCACCCATAAAATATGGTTAGCAGTCATTGAACCAAACACACTTCATCTGTGTTTTACTTCAAAAAGTTTTCAATTTTCAATAAAAATATTTTCTACCACTGGTTTATTAGTCATCTTCACAAACAGTTCAAAACAAAAAAAAACATTTTATCTTTTAATGTATTATATTCATTTCAATAGTATCTGACATCCTCATTAGTAATATATTAACCCTTCCCAGCGGCACAATACAAAAATTCAACATTTACCTTCACCTCTTATAAAAATATTTTCTAAGTTAATTTGAGTTATAAAACGTCATTTTTTAAAGAAAATATAATATATAGATTTTTTTTATTTAAGCAAAGTTATTATTCAGCTCGTTATCTATAACTTCAATACAATAAAAAAAACCTGGGAAATCAATTATTTTTTGCACCCCCTAACGCTGGTCACATAATTGGTTTGGATTCAGCAAAATTGTGGTATAGGTCAAATGACTTTATTAATATGGTAACATCTATGGGATATTTTTAGTTAAATGGATGCTTCCATGGCATTATTTTGAATTTTTAATACCATTATAAAATAAATAATAATCATACTTAATACCATTGATAACTGTCTTCTTTAGAAGTTTTTTTTCTTAAAAAACATTTGATCAAAATATTGAAATTAATATAATAAATGTTCTCTTTTATTTTGACGTGACTTCATGGTGATTTAAATGTTTCAGTATTTATGAAATTTTGCAACATTTTAAATTAATTTTAATGCTTTAAATCTTTTAGGCCTAACTTTTGTGAGAAGAAAATTCGGTAATACAATTTCTCAAACATCTAGCCACTTGGAAATATTCTTTCAAGAAGTTTATTTTTGGATTTTTTTGGGAATTTCTTCAGATTATATTAACCATCAGAAGTTAATCTTATATCACAAAAAGTCAAGAAATTTAATTTGCATTACATCAACAAATAAACATCAACATTAGGAGTACAGTAATCCCTTGTGTTGTGAAGAACCTAATCACAAACAAATTTGGCTCTTATTTTGATTGTAGTTCAATAACTATTGTTTCGAGGTTCGATGTTTTAATGGAACTTACAGTGAAATGACAAAACCAAACCAATTTTGAAGGTACAGCAAAGTTAGTAACGAATCCATTCTTGTGAGTGGCATGGTCGTACCACAAGGTACCACTGTGCAACAATAATTCAAGTAATAACAATAATAGCAACAATAACATTAAATATTTAATATGTAGAATAAAACATGATAAATAATATTAAAAAAATGATTATCAAAATAAATGATCAATAAAATAACAGCCTCTCACAGTCAAGACGGTATCAATACAATTCTATAAATTTTTAAGATGAGAATAATCTTATAATATCTAGAGATTGGCACAAACACCTAATGGCGTGGAATTGAAATTTACTTCATTGAACAAAGTAAACTTTTTCAGTGATGCTCTTCTCTCACATCAGTCGTATTTGCAAAAACAATCTCCAGCACACCATCACATATAATTCTGAGACCAAAAATGAAACTGTTTCTCCCAGCCATTCAGAGTTTGTTCATTGACATACAGGAAGATTGAAGTCTTACTGAACTGTTAGATAAAACTACGCTTTTGATATAACGTTTGGCCATAACCCTCGTACTGCAGCTCAGATGGGGGTCATCCCTTTTAAAATGGTTCATTTTTTTGAGTGTCAAACATCATAAAACAGCGGGATTGATTAGAACGCATAAAATAACTGGATGGAGTTCAAGAAATCTCCAAAATCATGAATAAGAACAATTATTTCAAATATTCTAAATGGAAGCCTATCCTGGGATTAATTTAGTTTGAGGAAAAAACTTTGAACAGTTTCGGGCAACAGTTAAAAATGTATTCATGCCACAAAATAAATAAACTTATGTTCATTTTTTTGTGAATTCCCATTGATAAATTAATTGATTGAAAATATACTCTACATTGATAATATAAATTACTTTAGAAAAACTATTAACAAACATCCAACAACTCCAACGACTACCATGCAATATTAGCGAGAAAATGATCACCACATGTAATTTACTCTAAAAATATTAATTTTCATCTTCCATCAACTACTCTAAACTAAATTAGTTATACACAGTTACATCACAAACTTGAAGTCGTAATATTTGCTAGTTAATAAAACATTCAAACAATTGCATTGAATTGACATTGATTATTTATCATTATTGGATACTCAATACAGCACTAAAGCTACAGTGGCAAACAGAACTGGTCATTGATATCATTTTTTTCTTTGAATTCGGTCGAGCTGGACGAGGTTGTAGGTGAAAAGCACTACATCACAATTCACATCAACAGACTTACTAAAAACATGTCCGACAAATTTTAGAAATGCATTTTAATGGCCAATAAATATAATTGGGTTGGATTTTTTTCTAAACACTTATGGTGCTTGAACTCATTGTCTACAAATAACGAAATTACTTCTTGTTTCAGACTAAATTAGACAAACATCAAAACATGAGAGCTTCCAGAAAACACAAATATTCTACACAACATAACTCTATAAAATGAGATCAGTGAAGACAATTATCTGCAAAAGCAGATTATCTTCATGGTAAATCGCACAGCACAAGATTACTTATCTAGTCAAGTGATTCTGTTTAACAAAATAAAACTATGTAAATGACGATAATTATTTTTAAATCATATATTTCAATTTGTATATGGAAAACTCGTATTACTAATAAATATAAAATAATGATCATTTTAAATAAAATAAAAAACACAAAACATTTGTTTTTGTATTATGTCACATACTGAAAAAATTTAATTTCAAACCAGGTAAAGATAAAAAAATTATAGCAATAGTATTTTAAATTTGTAATCATGACAAATAATTGCCCAAGATAACTGACATTGAAGAAAACCTTGTATTTTCTTTTTAAACAAATCTGAAGAAAAATACAACAATTGTTGTTCAATTACACTTTCTCTAGAGAATTTATTTACTACAAATACAAATATTTCAATAAACATTCCTATAAGGTTACAATTTAGAAATATAAAATCAACAAAAATTGATAACCTCTATATAAAGTGTACACAAACTATTTTAAAGATTGTGTTCCTTAAATATGTTAATATGTTAACTAAAGCAGAATATTTTAGTTGTACTGCCTATAAATTATAGGACTGTTAATAGCAAAACTTTCAGTTATTAAAAATAAATAATTTTTCTACATCTAAATAATCTATTTTTATCAAAAAATATATACAAAAAATAACTTTTTCTTCATTTATATGGAAAGTAATGGATTGAAGAAGAAATTGAAGATATTTCTGAAAGGCCTTTGCACATCAAGCTCAAAAGGCTTAGCACTCGAATCTGCAGGAATGATTTTGTGATTGCAATCTGTGCAAGCTATCGAAGCCAATGTCAATTTAGGCCTATATGTCCCAAGATCTCTTTCTAAAGCACCAATGAACTGAATGTTGTCATTAATTTTCAGGTCGAGTAGGAAATCTTTGAATTCGTTACTTGCATGCAAGTGTACCTGTGGCACTTCTTTCGTCCCGAACTTCCAAAATGGTGTCGAGCTCATTGAGACTAGTAGATCAAATTCATATATGTTGTATTCTTCCAGAGAGCAGTAATCTCTGGCGACAGTATTTTTTAGGAGGAGACATCTTTGGAATTCCATGTCACTCAATTTGTCTTTGTAGCAGGATGGAAGAGGAGACCCGAGAAGACACCTCAAGGGTCTTTCAAGCTGTGTGGGCAGCAGAGAAAGAAAATATTGGGGCCGGTTGTGAATGGACTTTATGTCCACCTGCACAACCTTTCCCTGCCACCGAACGTTCAGGCCCGTGAATGGCTGGCATCCTTCAATGGTAGTGGCCAAGGTTGTGTCAGATGGAATGCAAACATTTTGATACGACTCCCATTTTAGACTCGACGGTGTCTTCATCTCGTTTTTCCCATCAATGATTGTTTGAACTAAATAGAAGACACAAAGTACAATTGTAAATGCCTTAGAAATATTCAACATTTCGGGCCAAATTCTCCGAAGTGAATAAATAAAAGAAGAAACAAACAATAAAATTGAAAGTGAAAGCCAAGACTGACCACCTACATGCCAACAACAAGCAGAAACTAAGACACCAGGACCAATTATTGACATGGCAGAAGAAGCAACAGGCATTAGTCCCAATGTTGACCATGCAATGGCAGGATAAACCAACTGAACTGGCGACACAACATTGCGTGCAGCCATTACGGTCAGATGACACCAGGCAACATTAATAAGGTGAGTGAAGACATTAGACAATCCTTTCGTAATGGAACCAGCAATGATAATCAGTATCCAAACTACATAAAACAAGGGAGCCAAGCCATAGTGAAGTTGTAAGAACCCTAGGATGGTGAATTCACCATCTTCAAGCAAGAAGTCGAAACTAGAGCCAGAAGAGGCCTGTATGAGCCAATCTCTCAGAGCTTCATGTGCTGCTGGTATAATTGCTATGGAATATACAAACAGAGAAACAATTTTCCACAAGCTCATCTTATCCGACAATGAAAAGAATGTGACAAAGGTACACCAGAGCATTGTGGGATATGTGTAAATGATAAAAGAACTATTGATGTATGGTAAGCATCCGAGATAGATACAAAGAGAAAACCACATCCCTATGTATGGTTTCCAGCATAGTTTTCTGAATCGGAACTCGGCTGAATGTACATCAAGATTTGGACAATACTTGAGAAACACTTCTGACCAAACTTTGAATGTTTTCAATTTATTGAGATTCACAATAATTTTCGAAGATAACAAGATCATTGTAAGTAGTGCTGAAAACCACAGCATTGGTGGAGTTGCTATTATGAAACTATCGAAACTAAAAATAACCCAAAATAAAATGAGAACAGATAAAAATAAGCTGCCAATGGTTGGTGATATATATCGTGAAATAAAATTAAAGTTGTTGACAAAATCATTACCGAGTACATTTATCAAATGCCGATAAATTCTACTACAAACAAGGTATGGCCAATTTAGTAATTTTTTAGGAAACGAGTTATATCTTGCATTTTCTGCATATGGAACAATGAAATGATTTAAAGGTGGAATGACACCCTGAGAATACAACACGGCAGACCTAACAACATGTTCTTCAGTAAATTTTTTCCCTCCATATAACTCTTGCATGGAAGGATTTTCAGGTACATTTTCATCATCCTGTAAAATAAAAATCAATCAACTATATTTAGGTGTGATAATAATTATTGTTTCAATGTAGGCAAGTTTCCAATTTTTGAGGAAGGCAATTTCATAGCAAAAATATAAATTACGTCTTTTGTTGCCATGATCCATTAGCTATCTTCTGATAAGATGTGAAAATGACAACAGGCCAATGTTATATTTGTTGAAGCTTCACATTAAAGTTATAATTATGATTAATTATGAAAATGCAAAAGATCTGAACGAACTTACTTGGAATTGAGAGAAGCTGTCATCATCACTATCCTCAAGCTCTCCTCTTTCATGCTTATCTAGTATTTCGTGTACACGGCTCGACAATCGTGAGCTTGTTATGAAGTCATGACCGTCACTTAAACTGTAAAATAAATTTAATTGAAAGTTTTTTATTCCACAAACAGTTTGTTCTTTTACAGCAGAGTACCAGAAACCAAGATTTGTTGTTCTCACAATTTTCTTTCTTACCTCCAAAGCGCATAATACAACTTTAACATGTGTAATCCTGCCGTGAAAAGTGAAAAGCAAATAACTAACATCTTTGAGGAAATATCTGATTTTTTGGCAAAACTCACCTCGTAAATAAAGCCCGTCCTGCCTTACGTGCAAGTTTTTCTTGCTGATCCATACCGAGACAATCTCGAACATCTTGGTAGTTATGCTCATAAATCCCTGAAAAATATTATGCAAGGTACTGAATTTTAAATTAGGAAATTTTAATGATTTAGTTTTTTTCGTATTAGATATTTTGATTGTTTTTAAACAAAGAATTTTGTTTTATTACAGCATTAAGATTTGTAGAGAAAAACAGAAAGAGATAAAAAAAAATTTAATTTAATGGTTTTCATTAGAGTATATTGCTTCATATTTTCTATTTTACTTATGATTTAGAAAACCTGTTGAAAAAAATATTTATAACTATCTAGTAAGACATTAAACAAATAATTTTTCAATTAAAAACTCGATCCTCACCAATGTTGTTATCTAGACAGTGTTGCAGTTGTTCAGTGGCTTCGGCCAATCCTTGAAGAGATGCTTGTATGAGCCAAAAGACTGCCAGACGGTCAGATTCTTCAGTACTGTCTTCTATAAAAAGCAAAAGTTTGTGATCAATAATGGAAGCAATATTAATCTCACTTTCTTATATAATATACAAAAATATCATTTATATAGATATAATGCACTCCACCAGAACAGTAAATGCCAATGCAGAAAAGCCACAATTAGTATAGCATTAACCAACATTTGTGAATGTTGGAGAAATAAACATGAAGCCACCCTACCATCTTTCTCTTCCAATAATGCCTTTGCAAGGATGAATTGTGATTCTGGACAGCCATCTTCTGCTAATTGGCTCCTCATTCTTCTAAGGAGACCTCTTGGTCCATCTGCAAGATCATATATAATTATAGTTGATTTAATGAACAAAAGAAACTTGGCAAATTTTTTAAATATTTTCCCCTTGCATTGCAATTTTACCTTGGAGGGTGTTTGCTGTAATTTATTAAAATCATCTTCTTTTTTCAACTTTCATTTCATTTTTATATTAGATTTATATTTTTAAAACTTTATTTATATCCACAGTCCTGTTTGTGATCAGATATAAAACTACAAGTTATACAAAAATAAGTCTGAAAAGCAAATTGTAGCATATGAACTATTGTTAAACAAACTTTATTGTAGAGCTTCTGATCAATTCACAACTAGTTTAATCAAAAAATTTCAACCAAGAAATTTGACCAAGTCCCTAAAAATAATTGTTCCTTAAATATCATTGAGCATTTGGAAAAATTAGGTTATATTGTTGAGAATTTCCATAAAAAACAATTATTATTTTATCAAAAACAACTTTGCATAAATTGAAATAAATTCACGATAAGCTTAATCGAAAATTTTAACCAAGAACCAGTTTTTTATTAAAAATCAATAAATATTTATTTAACTTTCAAAATAGTAATAGGCTACATAATATGTGTAATACCTACAAAAAATCAACTGTAAACAAGCATTCTTTTAAAACTTAAAGCAAATTACAAATCATGATTTATTGATGTTTGCGACATACAGCGCCTACAGAACTACTATGAAAAGGTGGTCACAATACCTCACTACTGTTATATTCATGACAGACTCGTTAATAAAATATCAAAATAAAAGTGAACACTTACTCTGAATACTCCATTTTTTTCTATTATTTTGTTTAGATTTATTGGTTTCATTATCATCACCTTCTGTGGATTGTAAGGCAGCTTTGCCATTTTGTGCAGTATAATCTGAAGCATCTGTAGGAGTTGGTAATGTAGCTGCCATTCTGTAAAATAACATAACAAATATGTGAATTAGGCTTTTATAACTCAAATAGAAATTATTCTATAAAATAAAAATAATTTTTTTTGTTACATGAAATATTTTCAATCAGTTCAATGTGAAACTAAAAAGTTCCCTAACAAAATATTTTAAAGTCAAAAAATTTGTTTTAAAATGGTGATAATCCTGTAAAACTTTAAAACTGTAAAACTGTAAAACTTTTTTTCAAACTAGCCATAGGCTATATGACCAACAATCATCTGTGTAGTAAACAAACATTTGTTTGTTTTATCTGTGACGTCATGAATATCATTTTGTATATTACTCTTGATAGCATTTGCAAATGGCCATAATAATCAACTTTTGTTCTACCAAATTTTATGTAATTGTTCAAACTAGCCATAGAAGTTAACAAACATTCTATTTGTTGGCTTCAATTCAGTAAATATTTATTTTATGAAAACAATTTTTCTTGATAATAATGGTTGAATGGTCATTATAAACAACTTTTTCAACAAAATTTTCTGTTACCACTCAAATTTTTGCTGAAAATTAGGCCATCTCCACAAATTTCGTTTTTTGGCTATAGTTTCGTAAATATTATTTTTTCAAAAAATATTACTCGCGACAATATTTCTCAAATGGTCAAAAACAACTTTTTGTCATTATTCAAATAAAAAACTTTGAACTTTTGCTAAAAAAATTTCAGAGTGGTGTTTTTTGGCCACCAAAAACCATTTGACAAACCTGTATTACATGCAACAAATACTAGATAATTTTAGTTTTAAGCTTACCACTGATGATTAAATTGGAATTCTAATGTGCACTGGAATGTTCTCATATTCCCAATACAGGATGTATTGATGAGTAGCAGAACACCATTTTCTAAAATTGTAAATGCTTCTCAAGAAAGAGTAAGTAGGTTTGAAATGATTTTTTCATTTTAATGACAATAGCAAAATGCATCCATCATTAGAGCAAGAATTATATCATGCAATTGATGAAAAAATGATTTCAAGTAAATTTTGATCATCTATGAAACAGTATATACCCAAAAAGCTAAACAAATGGGGGTTACAAAGTGCTTAGTAGATGTGGTTCATCTGGCATAATTTATGATTTCGAAATTTATATTGGAAAATCAACAGACAAACAATCTAATTTATGAGTTACTGGTGATCTAGTTGTTCGCTTATGTAATAATTTACCAAACAACAAAATTACAAACTCTTCTTTGATAATTTTTTTACATCCCTTTCATTATTGAAATTGTTAAACAAGAGGGTATTCAAGCTTTAGGGACTATTCAAAGTAATAGAATATGTGGAGCCCAGAAGCTATTAGAATCTGATAAGGATCTGAAATCCAAA
>JARUHE010306582.1:0-12384 GCA_031471125.1 Archaeomysis grebnitzkii | reverse complement strand
AAATAAATAAATAAATAAATAAATAAATAAATAAATAAATAAATAAATAAATAAATAAATAAATAAATAAATAGATACATAAATAAATAAATAAATAAATAAAACATGAATATTATGGTTTTAATTCTTGCAGCATCCTACAAAATCATTTGGATGGCTTCTTTAATGAAGAAACTTATTGTTTCACACTCTTATCAACGATTAAGATAGTGTAGACGACATTATTTACTTTGAAAAAGGTGGGGTGAAAAAATAATTGAAGTTGAGATTGCTATTCATGTGAGCTTACGATACAATCTATTAAATACTAAATTACTTTCACAAGATTGAATTTAGTTGGATACATTTCTTAATCAATACTACGGACAATTATGATGACACATTCGTTTTCTATGAGAAGCTTCGTTTGATCAAGCATAAATGTGGTCACATGCATTTTGATCACGCAGAATCAATTCACTAAAGGAGTGATCTCCTTGTATATGGAGCTAGACACCGCTGATGCTGTAAGAATATGAAACGTTATTGCTGCATTGGTTTTATTATGTCAAAAAAATACCACTCTCACGCAAGCATCCCCCGTACGTGTTGACCAGCAACTTGTCAAAGTGGCTCATGACTTTCGTGTTCACTCCCATCAACACTTGCAGTCGCGGATCAACGGACACCATTACCGGCTGCAGTTTCCTCTGGTCTGTGAACAACTGTAAGAAAAATGGAGAAGCGAGGGAGATTAAATCAGGTTAGGGTCAGGTTAATACCTTCATGGGTAACTACATTGGAACATCCTGGCTCTCAGCAAAGTTAAATGAGGTTTGATCTAGTTAGTACTTGGTTAAAGACTGACCTGGAGCACCGCTTTTTGTCTGTCAATAGAGTTCAGTGAGGTTGGATCTAATTAGATAACCGACCACCTTAAAATTTCAGATGGCAGGAACCGTTTTTCGTCTGTCAACCAATCTAAGTCAGGTTTGATTCATAACTGCCTTGGAACACCAGATGCTATTGTGCTTATGAGATACATGACGGTTTTTTCTGCCATAGCATTTTTTATCACACCAGACATTTTAATTAGCATTGTAATACTTTGCTTACAAAGGCAATCCCAATTATAAACGGTGTAAGAAACATGTCTTTCTAGTCTAATTGTGAGGTTGAGGAGAACGAAGTGGCTCAAACATTGCTCGCAACGTCATCGTCACATCAATTCAATATGGAACTGTGGCTGGAGTTGAAAATAGGAACCAACGGCGAAAATGTTGTATATCAACAAAACAAAAGAAAAAAGAACCGGGCATGAGAACCTATGGAAGTGTTGCAGGAGGAAAGCATGTCTCTTGTGGCATCCAATGACCCAGAGAAGCTATGCGGAATTAGTAGTATTTTGATTACTAAAGTAGTTTTCCTATAAACGTACCTACTACCTACAAGGGCTGTTGTGCGTAACATAATAAGGAGCGTGTTTACCATAATGAGGAATGTACTTACCATGGGTGAATAGTGCATGATGGAGGTAAGGTCGTAAGGAATACCGAGTGTGAATGAGGTATCCTCCCTTACAAAGTTGTGTCCGGTCGACACGGCATTCTCTTCAATGTAGCGGATGTATAGGTCTCGATCAGGTCTGCTCTGTGTGTGATATAAGCCAAAAGCGTGTAGCGTTTCGTGAATGGCGGGTCCCTGTGAAAGTAATTATCAGGTGAGAAGATGTACAAGGTCTTGTGAGATCTTAAGAGTTTTACGAGATATTATCTTAAGAATCTTATGAGTCTTACATTAGCTTCAGGATCTTGCAAGGTTTTAAGGATTTTGTAACTGAATCACAAACAAATTGATTGAATCAAAATAATGTTGGAACGAGAACACGCCTTTAGTCTTAATTTTCCCGGTCATTATGACCTCAGGCGTCAGGATGACTGATAAAATTCAGATTAAAAAGCAGTCTGTCTAGCTGTGACGTCATTGGTAAGATCTGACAAGATAACAACGATATGGTATTAGATTACATTGAAAGTAAATCAACCATTTAACTGCTACCCTTGCTATATAATTCAGAGTTTTATCTCAAACTACATCACATGAGCACGAGAGCGGGACAATAAGGTGTTTTATGCCTTGGGCCAGGAATCCACAGTAACAAGTTGGGGATGTTGTCAATTTTCTTTTAGTTGAATTTTATTTTTTTCAACTTTAGTGTGCATCATTCTTTCCCTCCTAATAAGGTGTCCCTTGGATTTTTTGGCTGATAGTCGTTGAGTGATGAAGGGTATTTGCACTTTCTCCATCCACCTGTCATGTCTATATCGCTTTGGTTTTATCCATAGCGGGATAGGTTTGTTGACGTGGTTATTTAGTTGATGACGTTGCTTAAACCATTTTGGTTTGTTTTGAGGCAATGAGGTATTGTCCCTTCTGAGAGGATGTGGTACTATTATTATTTTGTTGTAATTTGCATACTGTGAAAATCTTGGGTAGATTTTCACAGTACGGAATTTACAACAAAAAATAGAAATTCATAACTTCATTATTCATATTTTTTTATTTGAAAAAGGTTCGAATATTTTGCTGTCGATGGTACATAAATATGATACATGCACTAATGGTAGGATTGATATAGAGGTTGAAGGGCAGGGGAGATTCCTTGGTTTTTACATTTAATCTTCATTTCATCCACCTCAACATAAAACTTGTTAGCAAGTGACTTACTACGGACATGTTAGGTGGCTTAAGGAGTGAACTCTGAAAGTTTGTGGATAGCAGCTGTGAAACATCTATTCCTTTATAATGAAATCGATTAGTGACGTAATTGTAAAGTGTAACACTGACATAATTCAAAACATATTAGCGACGTCATAAAGTTAGAAATATGGAGGTTTTGCCTGAAGAAACTGACCGTTTGTTGACAACTCCCCGACACGAGCACATCTTGTTTTCCGCCAGCGACAGCGAACGTCGGAACCATCCCCACCGGCGACCGACAAGCGTCGGCCAACTCCCCGTATTCTATAAGCACCTTTCCGTTGCCTGCAAAAGAGGAAGTTGAGAAAAGGGGAAAATAAATTGCAAAGTGAAAGGAAATTGAAAAAAGTTTGAAAAAAGTTGAAAAGAAATATGAAAAAAGTCGAAAAAAAGTTTGAAAAAAAGTTGAAAAAATCTGAAAAAGTTGAAAAGAAGTTTGAAGAAAATAAATATATTTTTGAAATGTTAATTAAATTTAAAAATCTAAACATAGAACAAATATTGCTTAGGAAAATAAGTATAGTTATACTTAACATCCAATGATAAATGACGATAATTATCAATGAAAAAAAGTCGTTCGTGTTGGTCTTGTTGAGATAAAACGAAGAAAGTTATTATATAATTGGGAATAAAGATATTCTAATGATAAAAGAAGATAATTGGATATAAAATAGCACAAGTGAGGCGAATCACATTCAAATAACATAGAGCTTGCCTCACTTGTGCTATTTTATATAAATACAACAAAAAACACAAATCGAGATGAAGTAAATCTAATTATATTGAAAAAACTTTGCTTAATCATCAAACGTAGAATTGGTCGAGTTAACGTTAAGTGAAAAAAATATTTTCTAAAGTGTGAAACTGTAGTATATATGGATAGACAATAGCACAAGTGAGGTAATATCTATGCTATTTCAATGTGGATTACCTCACTTGTGCTATTATCTGTATAAGGTCAATTAAAAAAATAATCGAATGAAAGATTTTATGGAAGAGGATGTCAGTAGACTTCGAAACGTTTGGATAGATTAAAATAAAAAAATCACCTCGCATGATGTGCCGCGACACCTGCATTGATGTGCCGCGACACCTGCATTGGTGTGCCGCATGGGTTTCGTTACTGCGGCGTGAAACTCAAATATTTTTGGAAATACTATAAAAACAAAGACCAATAATTTTTTTAAATATTGCCTGTTATGGTGTGCTGCGATTTAATTTGTTAATTTCGAATGTTTTTTTTAATTAAATTTATCCCCGTGTACCACTTTTTTTTGTGTGTCGTTGGTAAAAAATAATTGTTCATTAACTCTTCGACTGTTTCGTGTAACACAAGTGATACATAATTCTGTAATATTTATGTAATACCAGTCAAACAAAACAAGTTAGTTTATCCCTCACAGAGGACGTACGTCTACTAAACGTACCTCACGTACCAAACCTACGTTGGCAAAATACGTACTTCCGGTGCGTTTTATTCACAAGATACGTGCTTGCTTGGTGCGTTGTATCCACCAAATACGTACGTACGTGTTTTGTGAACAAAACCTGCCAAGTACGTGCATATTTTGCCCACTTATGTTTGGTATGTGAAGTACGTTTAGTACGCGTACATACTTTTCTTGGGGAGATGTTTTCAATTTTTTATACAGGTACATATTTTAATGAAACTTCAACTAAATCTAATGAAAACTAATTATTTTAAATTAGGTTAAATTTAGTTACATTAAACTAAATTAATTAAATTAATCAAACTGAATTGAAATTATTAAATTAAATTAAACCAGTTCCTCATTAAATTAAATTACATTAAATTAGATTACATTTAATTAAATTTATTAAATTAAATTTAATATAATTAAATATAAATAAACTAAATTAAATGTAATTAAATTTAAATAAATTAAATTAAATGTAATTAAATTTAAATAAATCAAATTAAATGTAATTAAATTTAAATAAATTAAATTAAACGCAATTAAATTTAAATAAATTAAATTAAATGTAATTAAATTAAATGTAATTAAATTAAAATAAATTAAATTAAATGAAATTCAATTTAAATAAATCAAATTAAATGTAATTAAATTTAAATAAATTAAATTAAATGTAATTAAATTTAAATAAATTAAATGAAATGTAATTAAATTTAAATAAATTAAATTAAATCTAAATAAATTTAAATAAATTAAATTAAATGTAATTAAATTTAAATTTAAATTAAATGTAATTAAATTAAAATTTAAATTAAATGTAATTAAACTTAAATAAATTAAATTAAATTTAATTAAATTTAAATAAATTAAATTAAATGTAATTAAATTAAAATGAAAATTAAATGTAATTCAATTTAAATAATTTAAATTAAATGTAATTAAATTTAAATTTAAATTAAATGTAATTAAATTTAAATAATTTAAATTAAATGTAGTTAAATTTAAATAAATTAAATTAAATGTAATTAAATTTAAATAAATTAAATTAAATATAATTAAATTTAAATAAATTACATTAAATGTAATTAAATTTAAATAAATTAAATTAAATGTAATAGCTAACCTTGCTTTCCAAAAACTTTCTCATTAAATTAAATTACATTAAATTGGATTACATTAAATTAAATTAAATATAATTAAATTTAAATAAATTACATTAAATGTAATAGCTAACCTTCCCTTCCAAAGACTACATCATGAGGGACTTTTTGGAATGCAATGCAAGTGTGTCTTTCGAGATGTTGGTGAGCTTCACCCACAACGACGGCCAAATTAGCTGTAACAAAAATTATTTTTCCTTAAACTAATTTTTAAAAATTTTTCTTATAAATTCTAAATTCTAAAAAAATAGATTATTATAATTAAATTTAATGAAATTTAAATTCAAATCTAAAAATTATTTTATTTTTTAAACTTAATTCTAAAAATTTTCTTTTAAATTCTAAATTCTAAAACAAGAAATTATTATCATTAAACTTAATGAAATTTTAAGTTCAAATTTAAAAATAATAAACTGTTATAAACTAATTGAATACAAATTTAAATTTGAAATTCTAAAGTAATCAATTATTATAATTAAATTTAATGAAATTTTAAATACAAATTTAAAAATAATAAACTATTATAAACAATTTTTTTTTAATTTTTCTTATAAATTCTAAAATTTAAAATAATAAATAACAATTAAATTTAATGAAATTTTAAATTCAAATTTAAAAATAGTAATCTGTTATAAACTAATTTAATACAATTAAAAATTAAAATTATAAAATAATAAATAATTATAATTTAACTTAATTAATTTACTAATTTAAAATTTAAAATTATAGCAAAAAAATAATTAAAATAAATTTAATAAACAGTAGTACAAGTTTACCCATGGCAAGGATTTACAGAGAAAGCAGAATTGCAAAAAAAATCTACAAGGAATTTCATGAATTTTAAGGAATTCCACAAATGACAAGGAATTCTATAAATGACAAGGACTTTTTTAAATGACAAGGAATTCCACAAATGACAAGGACTTCTATAAATGACAAGGAATTCTATATATGACAAGGAATACTATAAATAACAAGGAATTCTATAAATGACAAGGAATTTTATAAATGACAAGGAATTATATATATGCCAAGGAATTCTATAAATGATAAGGAATTCTATAAATGACAAGGAATTTTATAAATGACAAGGAATTCTATATATGCCAAGGAATTCTATAAATGATAAGGAATTCTATAAATGACAAGGAATCTTATAAATGACAAAGAATTCTATAAATGACAAGGAATTCCACAAATGACAAGGAATTCTATAAATGACAAGGAAATTTATAAATGACAAGGAATTATATAAATGACAAGGAATGCTATAAATGACAAGGAATTTTATAAATGAAAAGGAATTCTATAAATGACAAGGAATTCCAGAAATGACAAGGAATTCTATAAATGACAAGGATTTTTTTAAATGACAAGCAATTCTATAAATGACAAGGATTCTTTTAAATGACAAAGCTTTCTATAAATGACAATAAATTTTATAAATGACAAGGAATTTTATAAATGGTAAGAAATTCTATGAATGACAAGGAATTTATTAAATGACAAGGAATTCTATAAATGACAAGGAATTCCAAAAATGACAAGGAATTTATTAAATGACAAGGATTTCTATAAATGACAAGGAAATCCACAAATGACAAGGAATTCTATAAATGACAAGGAATGTTATAAATGACAATGCATTCTATAAATGACAAGGAATTTTATAAATGAAAATGAGTTCTATAAATAACAAGGAATACTATAAATGACAAGGAATCTTTTAAATGACAATGAATTCTATAAATGCCAAGGAATGCTATAAATGACAAGGAATTCTATAAATGACAAGAAATTTTATAAATGACAAGGAATTCTATAAATGACAAGGCATATTATAAATGACAAGGAATTCTATAAATGACAAGTAATCTAAAAAAAGACAAGTAATCTAAAAAAAGGCAAGTAATCTAAAAAATGACAAGGAATTCTATAAGTGACAAGGAATTCTATAAGTGACAAGGAATTCTATAAGTGACAAGGAATTCAATGAGTGACAAGGAATATTATAAATGGCTATAAATATTATAAATGGTTGGGACTTGAGAGTTAACATTGCAAAACCAAGAAAAGGGAGGACGAAAAGTCAAAAACAATTGTAGTGAAACTACAACCATCCAAATCCAAATAAAAAATACGGCTCACAGAATCTTGAAAACTGGGCACTTTTTTTATTTTCAGTAAAAAAAATCCTAGCAAAAGCAAAATTACAAAAACTGTCTACTGCCCTCAAAGGATCTTGATAGATAATTTTACATAAATTAAAACCATTTTAAAATCTCAGGTAATTTTACGAAACCCTGAATTCAAGGGTTCAATTTGTATATACGTTGTAAGATTGATAACGAAAGTTGAATCACACCTGTCGTTTCGCAGAAGTGAATCATAATTTATTTTATGTTTTTCATAACACTTGTTTCAGATTATCACTTGCACTAATATGTGGGGGTATAGCTCAGTGGTAGAGCATTCGACTGCAGATCGAGAGGTCCCTGGTTCAAACCCGGGTGCCCCCTTAATTTTTAATATTGGGTTTGATCCTTGATTAACATACACACCTTCAATTTTAAGATATTTCAACACATCTATTTTGTTTGCTCTTTTTTAAAACGGGCAATTGTCTTCAGAACATTGATCATGAACATTGTTTTCTTTTCTGCACACGATTAGTTAGTATCTGAAGATGGATTATCATTGCTTTCCAAATATACAAGAAGTTAATTTAATTTTAGGCGTTTTTGTATTGCAATCTAATTTTGATAGGGTTTCCCAGGCGTATTTATCAACACAATTAAGAATAAAAAGATTCTAATAAAAATTATTTCCAGAAAATAAACTATTTTCAAAAGTAAAGGAATGACAACCATCATTATTTTTCTTTGAGGTTATACATGTGATTACATTCTGTTTATCATATAATTCAATACATAAATTAATTAATTAGACAAATAAATGTCGTTTGAACATATACCCAGTGAGTAACCAGCTTCGTTTCCATCATTGTTTGAGAGTTCAACTGAGGTTTGTTAGCAACAAACCCAATATAAACGTTATTAAAACGTTGATTTTTACAAAACCTTTGTCTTTAGAATTATTATTGAGGTCATCGTTGTATAAACATCTGATAACGTTGTTTAAACCTTATAACAACTTTCCTTTCAGATATTACTCCAACAGACTTCAATACAACGTTATATGACCATTTATAAAACAACGTTGTTACGTTAATTGAGCTATGGTTACATAAACGACGTTAATGAAACATTGAGTAAAGGTTTGTTGTGGAATAGGTATAATCAAACGTTTCAGAAACGTTAAACAATGGTTAGTTGAAACAATGTTGTTTTAAAATTGTTCATATAACGTTATATTCAAATACGTTGGAGTAAAATTTGCACGTAAAATTATTATAACGCTTTAACAACGTTATCAGATGTTCATACAACGTTGACTTCAGTAATAATTCTAATGACAAAGGTTTTGCAAAACACAACGTTGTATAGATGTTACAACTTTTTAAAATAACGCTGTGATAACGTTGTGACAACATTAAAATATTCGTTGGGCAAGTAATACAAAAACAGATGATTTACTTCAAAATGAACGGCTATCTCGTTCTTAATTAATGCTGGCAATAGTTCACAAACATACAGTTCTCAACTTACAGTAATTCACAGTCCCTAACTAACACTAACATCATGTTCTCAATTATAATTGACCTCATTTTCATAACAATTATAACTGATCAGTTGTTCCCAATTATAACTGACCACTTGTTCCCAATTATAACTGACCACTTGTTCCCAATTATAACTGACCACTTGTTCCCAATTATGACTGACCACTTGTTCCCAATTATGACTGACCACTTGTTCCCAGTTTTAACTGACCACACTTGTTCCCAATTATAACTGACCACTTGTTCCCAATTATAACTGACCACTTGTTCCTAGTTTGAACCTGTAGGGGATGACAGGAATCCCGTTTTGTTTGGGCCATTTGGTGCCCTTGTCACTGACCGCGAAGGGAACAAAAGTGAATTTCTTCTTCTTTGGCACAATCATGTCGGACACAATCTGGAAGTTGCTCCAGAAGTCTGTCACTTCCGCCTCTGAGATCTAGAAAAGATGGTTGGAATTGTGAGTGAAGGACTAAATAAATAAATAAATAGATAAATACATAAATAAATAAATAAATGAATAAATAAATAAATAAATAAATAAATAAATAAATAGTTAAATAAATAATTAAATAAATAAATTGTTAAATAAATAAATAAATAGTTAAATAAATAAATTGTTAAATAAATAAATAAATAAATAAATAAATAAATAAATAAATAGTTAAATACATAAATAAATAAATAAATAAATAAATAAATATATAAATAAATAAATAAATAAATAAATAGTTAAATAAATAATTAAATAAATAATTAAATAAATAAATTGTTAAATAAATAAATAAATAAATAAATAGTTAAATAAATAAATAAAAAGACAAGTTGGAAATTGTGAGTGAAGGGACGTGAATATACAGGAATTAAGTGCTCCAATGAAGGAATAAATGTCAGCTTGAACAAACAAACGCAACAGTTAACTAAACAAATAATAATAATAGAAAATAAATAAATAAATAAGAAAAAAATAAAGAAACAGAAAAATAACTAAATAAACTTGAATACAGATAGGCTAAATATCCACACTAATCAATCTCAGAGGTTCACCAACCACAAGATAAAAAAAATAATTCTTGTTACTGAACAATCGGTTAACTTTATTGAAATACCGAATCAATGTAACGACATTGACATGACCTATTAACGTAAATAATTATTCAATCTTCATCATCAAACACGTTTCTAACGCCAATCGTATCAAATTGGTTGCGTTTGATTGTGGTAGCAATACCTATCGACAATTGTTCATAGCTACCAACAGATATTGCTAGCAAGATCAAACGCAACAAATCTGAAGAAAAACAACAATGTTCCCACATATTCAAATTTAAAAACCATTAATCATTTTAACATCATTTCAAAGACATTTCAAAAAATTACTGCACAAATTTAAGTTTTTTTCTACTTGAAATCTACTGGTGTGATGTAAAGAGTAATTCCGCTTATAAATCTACTCGTAGCATTGAAACTTCAATAACAAAGTTAGACTACGACATTATACAGAATATGGACACGAGAAAATTAACTCTAACTGCTTTGATATTATTGATCAACTTCAATATAGTGAAGACTTGATTGAAAAGTATTACGTATTTAGAAATATATGACAGTAAAAGAGAAGTAGTTTTAAAATGCACATTTCGTCAAATCAATAAAATAATGAACTATTAATAACATGGGCGAGAAATCCATAAGACCTTTCACCGCACTATTAGAACACAATTTTGGAACTTATTTTCACTGGATTATTAATTATTAATTGTTAATTGATAATTGATAATTGATAATTGATAATTGATAATTGATAATTGTTAATTGATAATTGATAATTGATAATTGATAATTGATAATTGATAATTGATAATTGATAATTGATAATTGTTAATTGATAATTGATAATTGTTAATTGATAATTGTTAATTGATAATTGATAATTGATAATTGATAATTGATAATTATTAATTATTAATTATTAAATAATAATTATTAATTATTAATTATTAATAATAATTTGATACTATGTAGGCTAATTAAAAAAATTATAACCATTCACAGTCAATATAAAACAGAGAATGCAAATTTGGAGGTATAATTAATAAATTAATGTTCTGCAATTTAAAAATGTGGAAACATGAAATGACTCACTTTTTTGTCATAAATTGGTCGTGATCTCACATTTTCTATGTAATTTTGAATGCACAACTAAAATAAATTTATAATAAATAAATAGATACTACAACAAACTTATATCAAATAACTAAACACTAAAATAAACTTATAATAAATAAATAAATACAACAACAAATTTATATCAAATAACTAAATACTAAAATAAGTTTACAACAAATAAATAAATATAAAACAAATTGTTCTGTTCTTTTCGGTACAGTAAAAACTAATTTTAACTTGCCATTTATTTTTAGGTATTTTTGTCTGTTCTTCTCTACTCACCTTATGTAATAAAAACTCAGTGCATCACTGTACCATCTCTCAGTCAAGCCATGGATTGAAGAAACAAAAATGCACAATTCAATGCAATAAGTTGGATCCATATAATTAGTCTAAGGCAGGGGTGGGGAACATGCGGCCCTGAGGCCGCATGCGGCCTCCAGCTCAACAACTGCGGCCTCCGATGGCATATCGAAATAAATCATTATTTATATAAAAACCATGAATTCCAAGCAATTATAATAAAGTATAACAGAATATAGCCACTGAACTCTTAGAAACAAAATAGGTTCTAGAATCTTCTAGAATTAATCTTATAAATTGTTCACACCCATGTGTATACAACACATGTAGAGGTAAAAATAAGAAAAATGAACGCACCTTTATGAATGATGCGTTATTTGTGCTGATTGTCAAATTTAGTTAAAGCTTTTCCAGAATTCTTCATACACCTATATTTCTCATAACTATAAGACCCATAATGTCAGTTGTTGGCGACTGTCAGTCAGAAATTTAATATTAGTGATGATGCACGTGTTTATGTTCTTATATTAAATTAATATCTTCGTTAAACTTCGTTAGACTCTAAGGTAATCTTTCAAAGTATGTCACGTACAAGCCAATGTAAATCATGTATTTTTGTTAGCTTATACATCAATAACAAGACAATTAGACAATATTTTGTAATGCAATATTTTCTAATTTCTATTGGTTTTACTTCGTTTGCTTTGCACCTTACTAATGAATCACTCTTGCCTTGTGATTTTTGTTGGTTGTTATTCTTCTTTCTTTTCGTTCTTCGTTCTTCGTATTAATTCTTCATTCTAAATATATTCAATATTGTACAGTCAGACAAAGTGAAAATCCTCCATCTCAGCTAGCTAGGTTTAGTACGAAGCTAAAAAAAAGTACTGAATTT
>JARUHE010306571.1:0-12384 GCA_031471125.1 Archaeomysis grebnitzkii | reverse complement strand
TTCATCTAGTACTTTTGGAGAAGTTTGAACATAGCTAATACACCGAAAACCATTTTAGGAGCAAAGTTAGGTTAGGTTAGGTGTGGTCACGGTAATGCTAAATTATGCTTAAATACTTCTGAAGTAATGCTAATGGTTCGTGCTACCAGCCCAAGTTATCGTACACCGTAGCACGATTTGTCTGTTCATTTCAACTTTCACCTTGAAAACAAATCAATGTTAACTTAAGCTATCTTATAAAAAGAGGAAGATTCATGTTAACATAAAATAATTGTCGTTAAATTATATGGCAACTATTTTTGTCACCCTACAATTAAAGTTTTGCTCATTTTATTAGTTCTCTCTTAATTTTTATGTAATATCTTACATTTAACTGTGTTTCTTCTCATTTTGTACGTTCTTTCTTAATTTGTATGTTATATCTTACGTTTAACCGTGTTTTCTTCTCATTTTGCTCGTTGTCTCATAGTTCTTGTGTTATATCTTACATTTAACCGCATTTTATTCACATTTTCCTTACGCTCTCGCCATTTTTCATGTTATTTCAAACATTTAACCGTTTTTTTCTTATTTTGCTCGTTCTTTCTTAATTTGTATGTTATATCTGTTTGTTGGCCACCAAAAATCATTTGAGGAGCAAAGTCAGGTTAGGTTTTGTTTGGTGGGTCACGATAATGCTAAAGTTTACTTGAATACTGGTTTATTTAGCCCAAGTTCTATTTGAAAATATGATGATGGGCGAGATCTATGGGCATCCTTTGCCTAGTATCCAGCCCTTAAACACCATTAAAAAAAATATGATGTCACTTAGGTACGTCACAAAATTAGAAGTAAGCATGGTTAAATGTATGAAATAACAAGATAAATGGCGGGAGAGTAACTAAAATGAGAAGAAAATACGGTTAAATGTAAGATATTACATAAAAATTAAGAGAGAACTAATAAAATGAGCAAAGTTTTAATTTTAGGGTGAACAAAATTTAGTTGCCATATAAATTAACGACAAAATATTGATAGGTATACTCGAGTGTCATGAGTTTCTATTTATTCAGTTTTTTTTCGATTACAGAACTATCCTTTATGAATGCCTTCTATTGCTCAAAGGCTTTCATTTTGATTTGAACGTGGCTGTATTTCCTTAAAACCTCATATGCTAAGTTTGTCCCGGCTTGGAGGACGCCCCATTTGTCCGGCTGCATATCCTTAGAGTACATTTCACTTGATGAGGGTAGTAATATCAAGCTTGATATGTGAAGCGGGGCAGAAATGGGTTAAGTTCGATTAGCCCCGTTATATAAAAGCCCCAAATATTATTATTATTATTATTGTAGTAAAAACTTAACATTTACGACACTAAATTTATCTAACTGTTTTAAGTATTTTTTGGTACTTGACTCGATTCAAAACTATGCCAATAAGCAGAAACATCGATCAAAAACTACTCTGTTTATTTTAACGCCGAGTTTTAACAGATAACAGTATACAAAAATATCATGAAAAGGTCAGATGTTAATTGAGCAATTTTTAGAGATCAAAATCTACTCTAAAAATCTTCATTTTCAAGCTTGAGATCAAAACTAGCACTAACACAACACTAAACGGCTAATTAACATCAAAACAGGTGGACAACTCGACAATAATTTCCAACTGGATGTAATTTACTAGTATGACATACCTCATAAGAACATTTTAATACAAGGTTGTTCTTAATCTGCAGTAGATACTCTGATCAGCTAACAAACACTGCAACAAATTTAAAAGTTTGCGGGCAGAAATGTCATTAAATATATTCAATTGTTGCCCTCAGGTGACCATATCCCACTCTTCAAGCTTGAAATTAATTGAATCTTATCCACTTATCCATCCTTATGAAAGGTGGTTCAAACATACTTTCATAAAGTTCCTTTTTATCGTCGGCGACTTATACATTGCATGCTCGAGATATTTCTGTTTATCCAACTTTTCGGATTAACGAGATACAAAGATCACAATTATAGTGAATATATAATTTAGAAGTTTGCGGGCAGAAATGCGAATAAATATATTCTATGAAAATGGGCTTGAACAATTTTTTAAGGATGGGGATTGAACAGTGGATAAGATTCCATTGATCAGGTAGCTTGAAGATCGAGCTCTGGTCACCTGAGGGCAGCAATTGAATATATTTATTCTCTTTTTTGGTATCAAACTTCTAACTTACATATTCACGATAATTGTTAATAATCTTTGTACTGCATCAGATTGTATTGTATTGAGGTTATAATATCTGAAACCAATTTTTCGTATACCAGACATTTATATATCTTTATCAAGACGCAATAAATTAAAACATTGATTCAAACACCAATGTTAAACTTGCCTATAGTTATCATGGTTGATAGTGATTCAGATTAATATTTAAGAGAGACAAAAATTATAAACAAATTGAACCTATGCAATGTATTACATGAAGCAAATTAATGCATCAGAGACCGTACTCATATATTGATCAATGATGTCTTCCACAACATAAGAAATAAAATAAACATAAAATGAAGGATCAATGGTTTTGCTATCGTTGCAATAGACAACGATTTGTTCAGAAAATGTATAATTGCATTAAAAATAATAATCATTCTGATGAAAATACATTTATGATTTCATCCACCTTATGTTGAGAGCCACGATTTTCATTGTCTTTGATATCAATAAATTTGAAGCAAAAAGTAATCACTCATGAGGAACACTCATGCCAGCTGGTAGTTGCTTGAGCACCAATTTAAACGTCATTCAGACTTATTGCAATCAATCAATGTACAATCATGCAGACATAAATCCAACCCAGTTCTTACACCAGCTTTATACTATTTAATGGGGATGGCATAGTTGGAAAGGGCATCATATAACTCTGCCGGACTTCTAGTTACAAAATACATAATCAAATAAAATGGGACAAAGATAATTAAAACATATTAATTATTTAAATAATTTATTGGACATAATTATCTATTTAGTACGGAATAAATATAGCTTACAATTAGAAAAATAATATTGACTTTAAAACAAGAAAAACATATTTATAAAGTTTATACTGAATACAAATATATTTATTTTGTAAAGAGTAAAAATATATTTAGTGTACAGGCATATTCAATAACCATGTATTTAACTTGTATTTAATAAGATATATTAAGTTTAATTTTTATAAAAATAAATATGAAAAAATAGATATATTAAGTTTAATTTTTATAAAAAAAATACGAAAATAGATATAAGTCGAAAATCCTCATAAAATAATTGACAACAAAACATTATGTTAATTTATTAAACTATCCAACCTTTGAATATTATGGAAAATAAGTTATAAAATCAGTATTAAAAATCTATATTTCAAAATTCACACTAAAATAATTTAAATACTTTCATTATTTGTCTGAAACTTTTCCTCTTAAATGATAAAATTATGTTAAAAATACAATTTGATGACAGTTTTGGATAAAACTGCTAAAGCTACAGTAAAAAATTCTAAGCAACGGCATTAAATGTAAGTTAATTGTGAAAATGTTCCCTCCATCCATCAAACTATTTTGAAAGACGTTCTCCAAAGGAGGTGGGATAAAAATGTTCAGTTGTTAGAACGACCCTTCCATCTGCACTTTTTCTACAAACGAGAAGTAGAGTGTCTCCCAACACTACATTTTGTGGGACTAAGTACGCCAAAGGAAATGGTAGTCCAAAGAGCAGTTGTGGAACTGTTCCCTCCGTCGATGTTTAAAATTCTTCCAAAAATAGAGTTCTAATGTCTTCCAACGTCTCATCCTCTGGAACAAAGTACGTCAAAGGCGGTGGTAGGCCAATAGAGCTGTTTTGAAACTGTTTCCTCCTTCGACCACCATAATCATTGGAAAAGAGAACACGGATTTTGTTCATGTCGTCAAATCCATGAACGTAGTAGGGCAAATCAGGCGACATCTTGACAACTTGCACTGAAATAAAAATCAGATTAGAATAAAAATTAGTTTCTAAAATTTGGAGAAAATTTTGCTCATTTTATTGATTAAAAAAATTGATTCTGTAGACATGAGAATGATGGGAATCATTTTTATTTAAATCTAGTTGAATAAGTTTGAAGATAAAATATTTAAGTGATTAAGCATGAATTGTAAATATAAAGTTGGACCAATCTAAGCATAAAAATAAATTGTTAGGTTGGACTGGATACATGGAATTCGTTGAACCTTTCTAATGTAATTGATTGGGTGGATTGGATAAACTGAAGTTGAGCTAATCTAAAGATAAAAAATACAAATGACTGCGTGGATTGGACACTGTCATATATGGTATCATACATAAGCATTATAAAACTTATAATGCTCATGATATTAATTAATAAATATATCATAAAGGAATTTTTATTAAGCTCCTTTGATATGGGGGAGTTTTGGGCTGCTTTTTCAGTATTATAAAAGTACCAAGCGAGCGAGTAAGTCCCAAAGTTTTGGTAGAATGCAGATGAAAATCCCATATTTTTTAATCAAGCCAAGAAACCCCTGAAAATGTGTTCTAAAGGTTTGCTAAAACAATAAACCCGAGTTTAGGTAAAGTGGTTTAGCCAAACTATCTCTAAGTCGAAGAAAAAAAAGTGCACCAGGCCATAAGCATCTTTAACGCAAAATATGGTATGAACGAATATTACTGAATACATAGCTGACGACTGTGATGATATAGTAAAAAGAAACCGTAACCCAAATGGTATACTCACAAATCAACCAAGATATAGCAATCAATGTTATAATTTTCCTGCATGTAATCGTCGTTAGCGTCATTTTATTTGTTTGATGTCCTGGAAATGCCCGTGGCTTAGACGTATGAAATGTGTATTTTCACTGCATTTTTCTTTAGTTTTATTTAGTTTGCTATTCAAACACAAATTAAGACTATGACAAACGTCAAAGATTGTAAAAATCTTAACATTGCAGTGAAAATCCACATTCGTACGTCCAAGCCACGGGCATTTCCAGGACTTCGAACAAATAAAATGACGCTAACGACGATTACATGCTGGACCATTGTACCATTTGATTGTTATATCTTGGTTGATCTGTGGTATACTCAAATAAGAAGAAAGGATGAAAATGACCCATTGGTTTTATAAGTTCAAAGTAACCATGAAGTCCTGGCCTTTCGATTAACCATTGTTTTGCTTTACAATTCAGATTTTTGAAAAGCAAATCGAACATATTTTCTATACAATTCAGCTTTTGAAGAATCCAAGTAGACTTGTGAGGATTTGTAGAATACCAGAAAATCATAAGAAATGAAAAACGACGATAAACAATAACAGTTGGAAAATGATGAAAGATAAAATAATATTCAAAGAGAAGAATTGAATCACCAGAAGAACAAAGCTTACAGTCTATAAGACGTTTGAAAATCAATAAAAAAGTGAATGATTTAAAGTTTTGAATGAAAATGTTGAAAGAAAGATACCAGCTGAAAGATCTAAAATAAATGTTGGATGAAAGTTAAACAGAAGCTAACAAAATGGCCATTGCAAAAGATGATTTAAGCTCATGTTGAGTAATTGTAAAGTTAGATCAAACAAGGACTGCAGCGATTCAAAAAAATCAATAAGTACCAAATGAAACCAAGAAAATTCCCGATGAAAATAGATTAATACTCGAAGTTAAGTTAAAGGGATATGAACAGAAACATTTGAAAGGTAAGTTTAGTAATAGTTTCGAAAATGAGTTTAAATAAAAATGAAGTAGAGTGACCTAGATTTGTTTGTATGGTAAACTGTTTAAACCATCATTTTATAGGAACCTCAAGATGAAGAAGATGAAAAGGTTAGAAGGTTAGGAGAAAAAAAGGCGTCGAAGGCACAACCATACAGTATAGACAACCAACAAATACAAAGGATGCAACAAACAATAGGTGCTCTGAAGAAAAACATTTTATGGAAGTAATTTGAAAGAAAAGACATGCGCAGCAAATCAAGAAAAGACATGCGCAACAAATCAAGTGAAGAAATGCGCAACAAATCAAGAAAAGATATACGCAGCAAATCAAGGAAGACCAACTTTAGCGAATGAAAGACGCCGCAATGCAAACTGCTTCCGAGGAAGTTCATCTTCCGATATTCACATCTGCAGAGATTAACAAAATGTTCTTTTGAGTTTATAAATTTTTTGAATAGGAAATAAAAAATATAAAGTGAAAGTGAAGGAGTTTGCTAGAAAAATGACCTTTATGGCAAAATCATATTGAGCAAGAAATTTATCTAAGGTCAATGTGAAATACATAAGGACTCTGCCAGCAAAATGTTAAGCAAAAAAGTTTAAAATGTAAATGTTAACCTGGCTAAATCAACATATATTATTCTCAGCAAAAAATGTTGAATGACCATGTAAGTTTTTTATCTGTAAGGCTTCCATAATCTGAGTAAACCATATTCGAATTGACCATAGAACATAGAGGTGGAGACTGAGTGCACAATCTTACAATGCCAAGACATAAGTTAAATCTAAGAAATATGTTTATAAAACAAAATAATGGAACCATTGGAGGAGTGTTCCATGATGTGGAGGAAAGTGAATGTGCGCATGCGTCAAGTTCATCAACGTCTTGAAGGGAACTGAATGATTAAATAGTTTATTGTGTACATGTTAAATTTATACTGTGTGTTGTAGTCTGTGTAGTTAACATTTAATACTTGTAACACACTTGTAACAAACTTGTAACAAACTTGTAACAAACTTGTAACACACTTGTAACACACTTGTAACAAACTTGTAACACACTTGTAACAAACTTGTAACACACTTGTAACAAACTTGTAACACACATGCATGACGTCATCCATTCAATTCTGGAGGGGGATTATCTTATATGATATCATACATTTGTAACACAAGTATTATAAAGCTCATCCTGCTTATGATATTAAAATTAATTAATAAATATATTACAAAGAAGTTTGTATTGAATCTTTTATATATATTGAAGCTGGACAAATTTGAAGATAAAAAAATGTGAATGATTGGATTGGACTAGATATGTTGAATTTGGCCGATCTAAAAATGAAATCACATGTAAGTGATTAGGTAGATTAGATATCTTAAAGTTGGACCAATCTAAAGATAAAAAACGTGAATGATTAGGTTGAATAGGATATTTTGAAGTTAGATCAATCTATAGATAAAACAAACTTAAACGATTGGTGACTTTGCGGGCATAAATGTGAAGGAATTTTTTAACCTGAACAATGGAGCCTTATCCAATGGATAAGGCTCCAGTGTTCACGTAGTTTGAAGAGCGAACCCTGGACGGCTGAGGGTAGCAGGTTAAAAATTTCCTTTATATTAATGCCCGCAAAGTCATAAAGTAGTGTTCACCAGAGAATTATTTATTATTGTTAAATGATTGGGTTGGATTACAAATATATTAGTTGCACCAATCTAATTTTAAAAAGCTGAATGAATAGGCTGGATCGAATATGTTTAAGTAGGACCAATCTAAAGGTGAAGAAACGGTGAATGAATGGGTTAGATTAATTATATTAAAACTGATAATATAACCTCCCACCAATTACATACAAAAGGTGACAGAAATAAGGGTGAGAGGCAAAAAAACAACCCAAATTCACTGACCACTGGTCAGTGAAAGCATCAATCAAAAAATATAAATTTATAAAAATTTGCATTAATTTATATCAATGTACATAAAAACATTTAGCTAGTGCGCATGATCTTACATTTCAAGAGGTTTGTGCCTAACAGATACAATACAATGAAAACAGCCCTCAGCAACAACTTATATTTGCTTAAGTCATTATGATAGAAACTTGAGAGCTGTCAACTGTTTAACTTAAAAGAAGAAATATTCATCTACTTTAATTTGAAAATATAATTCTAAAAAACAATATGACATTAAAACAAGGATAAACTAACCATTTTGTGAAAGGAATTCCAAAATTTGTTCTTGGAGTTGTAGATCCACCTTGGGAGGGATGCCTGTGAGATACTTCCGTGTGTAAGGACAATCGTTCCGTGTGATGTGGAGCATGTGGTAGGTGGACTCATTCATGAAGCAGTCGGTCTTGTAAGGCCAACTCACAGGATTCAGCATTACCTCGTTTGTTAAGGGGTCCAAAAAGTGCTCTGGGATGTCTGCTGGTGCTTTCATACAAGCAATGCTTGACAGAAATGTATCTGGATATACATTTTTCAACGGGTGTCTTGCCCAGATTTCTGTTAATTCCTCTATAAGACAATCATATTTGAATACTAAGGGTGTGCTCAAACTTGTATTCATAAGTGCTATAAACTTGATTATAACGTTGTCAATGGGTGATTTATTTAAACTGGATGTTTGATATATCGAGCCTATTGTTGTCAGATATTCTAAAAGAATTTTTGTTACCTGGAGCATATTCTCAAATAAAATGGCATTTAATATTGGACTTTCTATTAGTTCGTTCAAAACAAATTTGTCATCTAACAAACAAATGAATCTTAGCACTAAGACCAAAGCTCCAAGATTCCCATTGTTTATGTTTGATTCTATGGAAATTTTCACAAATTTAATAGCCCAAACTAAAAAGCTCAGCAACTCAAATTTTTCATAGCGATAAATTTCTTTTTGTAAAATTCTTCTTAGCGAAAAAATATTTCCTGATGTCATTACCAGTTGGTTGATTAATGAAATGTAAGGTAAGCTATGTCTTATTTCTAACCAAAACTCATGGTCATAATGTCCATATAACACCCCTCTCATAACACGACCAATATACTCATAATTTTCAATATGGTTGCCTAACAAAAGCATAAGCTTAAACTTGATTTCTTGTGGAAGGTAAAAACATACTATTTTCTTTTTAATCAATGCAATTATTAGAGCTATTTCATCAGGGAAGAGTTTAAAGTACATATAGAACGTATATTCTGAGCGAAGTGTATACATCAGGTTGATGAGGAAATTGTGTGGCTGTAGATAATAGCAGGAGAGAATGTTCTTTGGAGATGGGAAGAGGATTGGTGATTCTATCACCAGTGCAGTTCCAGGTACGTCGCGTACCTGCATGTAATCTTCACATGGGTGGTTCAGCATCCTGTCAAGTAAATGGGTCAACTGTTTCCCTACTTGTAAAAACTGATCCTCGTCAGTGTCTAGCAGGTCAAAGTAGTCCTCCGCATAACTGTCCTTATGAAACAGCACCGAAATGATGTCTTCCGCATCGAAAGGATGAGATGGCGCGCCAATCTGCCCTAAATCGCAATGTGGATACGGATAGAAATGTGAATTGTCTTTGAGTGAGCGACACCCTAAACAAAATCCTCGTTCCATTTTTGTTTCTGGAATTGTAAAATAAATTTTGTTAATTTTAGTAAAACTATATCTTATCTAACTTATAAAAAGCTTAAATGTAGTTCACCAGTCAATGGAACTTAATGGCAAGTAAAGTGAAATGACATTGAAAATGTTCATTTCGGGTTAGAAGATTGCAAGCCATGCACTTAGAAATCAACAAATCTATAGCATTCCACCTATTGGCAAGAATAACAGATATTACACTATGACTTTTCAATGTTTTGGTTCACAAACAATTGCTTTGATTTTCAAAATTTTTATAGCACTTCAATATAAACACAAACATTTGTAATTTAAAATTTCTGTCTTAGTTTTTTTAGTTTTTTGTTTTTGTTGTAACCTGGATTAGTAAATTGTTAGTTAATGAAGTAATAGTGTCAAGGATGCTAATGCAATAATGTAACATTGGAAGAGTTAGTTTACAAACATGACAATTATTTTAGGTTATAATCTTTAACTTCATTAAAACAAATGGATTTAAAATTGATTATAAAGAAATTGACGAATGTTTCCAGTAATTTTAAAGGATTTCAAAATCTTTAAAATTTCAAATGACATGCAAATTCTTGAAAACAGAGATCTAAGAAAAAAGCTAAACAACTGAAAACTTATAAAATAAAATACAGATAAACAAATATATATTTAATCAAAACTAATTATATAAACCACTTTTAAGTATAAACATTTTAAAAATATTTGTTATAGTGTAACTTAAAAGAAAAGTATCAATTTGTATAATCTGTTTGGGAGTTTGGGATCAGGGTCAGATATGACCTGTGGAGATTTTTTGTTTGAAAAATTACTTATTTTGATTTCCAACAAAAACTAAATATAGAACATGTTTTAAAAAATAATAACACAAATTATATCGAGTCGCAACAACTAGTAAAATATTTGCAAACGAGAGATATTCAGACAACGTAACTTCATTGGAAAAAAGAGTTGGTTAGAGAAAGAGATATATATATATATATATATATATATATAGAGAGAGAGAGAGAGAGAGAGAAATATTGTTATATTGATACTGATTATAATGATTATCAATTAAAAGCAATTACAGTAATAAATAATGTTACTATCAGTAACAAAAATATAAGAAAAACACAAAAGCTATATCTGTATAAAATTATTGATTAGGAACAATGGTTACATTAGAAATTATGCTCTGTTGGGATTATTTTTTTACATAAAAGTATAAAAACGATTCATGAAGTGAAATGGAATGTTTTTTCCTCTAGAACATGGCTTTGAAATTGTATTGAAACTACTTTACGAATTTAGTTTATTGGTTTGAGAACAGATGACAAAAATGAAATGCTGAAGCTTCGGCTTCAAGGTTTTCTGAAAATAAAACATTATTTTGAAAAGACAATTCTTAAGCTATGTATTACTCTATCTTGTATAACGACCACCAAACCATTTATTTTGCCATGCTTTTGTTTGTTCATTACAATTTTCGACTATTAGGCTAGCACATGCAGTTACAACAATTCTAATGTTTTGTATATAAAGGTGTAAAAACTAATCATTATGGGATATGTATACAGAAGTATTTAAATTTTATCAAATAGTAAGGGTAACGAAACAATTCATGAACAATGAAAAAAATAAAGTGAAATGTTTTAAATTAATAAAATTAAAGTTTTAAAAAAATCAGAGAATTCAAAACACGTGGAAGAAAAAGAGAAATAAAAAGAAATAACTAGTACATGGAGGTCTGGAAAATGCAATTGTTTGTAGAAAAACTGTTGTTAAAGTTTATTAGATTTTGTATAAAAAATAATTTAAAGTTTTCTTAGAAAACTAAATTGAAATTCTTATAATGAAAAAATACACACATTAAGGAAAATCTATACTAAATTGACTCTTATTTTAAATCAATAAAACAATGAAGACTTGGAAAAAATGAGAGAAAAAAACACGTGGGAAAATAAAGTTAAAGAAAGGTAACCATAGAAAAAATATTCTGACCTCTCAACCCATTGAAGAAAGAGCAAAGTAAAGCAATACAAATAATTTATTATAACATCTAATTTTCCATAAACATTTATTTGTAAGAATTTGATCTTAAGTAATGAAAATTGTTTGAGCTTAAATATTTATTTTTATTACAAGTGCAAATGAAGAGGCTTTGTTTAAAAAAACTTTCAAATTGATGAAACAGACTGACAAATATTTTCAGAAATGTTAAATGTTTTAAAACATTAAATTTGTTATTAGACCAAAACATTCAACAAATTCGTGAAATATACAAACCGAAACAACTAAAAGTTGATTTGAAATTTAATTTATTTACATATAAACAAATATAAAAATGTTTGAGAATTTAAATCGATTAAGTCAATTTTAAAGACAAACAGGTTTTAATTGATTTAACGATGTAACTTAAAAATAGATGTATACATTAAAAATAAAAAATAAACAATAAATAAACAAAAAATAAAAAAAATAGATGTATACATTAAAAATAAATTTATAAATAGAAACTCACGTTAGTTTGGAACAAAACTTCCAAGTTGGAACACTATTGGGAACAAAATCGTGAGATGTTAACTGGACCAAGCTTGAGCCACAACTGATGGAAAAGCCATCTAAACATCACTATGTATAGTATGCTGGGGGAGTGGGGGGGGGGGACTTCAAAAGGCCTTAAGAAGAAAGTTGGAATTTAATGACCACGCGGAGAAAAAACAATCTTAGTTTGACTTATATACAAACAAAAGAAAGAAAAAAGAAAGATATTTTATAAAAAAAATAGTAACAATTATTTAAAAATAAAAAAGTCTAGTACAAACCTGGGATCTATTCAGATAAATAGATAGAATTGAAAGAATGATAATTGGGTACCGAGGAAGAAAACACACACACACAAACACACACAAACACAGACACACACACACACAAACACACACAAACACAGACACACACACACACAAACACACACACACACACACACACACATACACACACAAACATATGTATATATCTATATATATATATGTATGTGTCTGTATATTTATATATATATAT
>JARUHE010306560.1:0-12385 GCA_031471125.1 Archaeomysis grebnitzkii | reverse complement strand
TTTTTGACTAGATTATGTTTTGAATTATATTATATTACTGTATATTCAAATTTTAGTTTTAATCCAAACTTTATCTAGTTAGCATTAGTATATTGTATTTGAAAAATAGTATAATAATGTATTTGCATAAGAATTTTAAATTATATTTTTTATAATTAAATTACTTGGAAAACTATTGTTTGAATGTTCTGTTAAGCTTTCATTAAATTTGCTCAACATTTATATTGCTTTGGTTTGACTTTAACTTCTGACAAAGACAGTTTTTTTTTCAAAATTATCGAATATACAGTACATAAAAAAGATACAAAGATTTTATAAAAAAAACTATAATTAACATATTACATTTCTAAAAAATGAAGTAAAATTTTTATATATTATGACTAGAAAAATATATAAGAGATGGAAAATAAATCTAGGAAAAGTGAAGACACAACAGAGATTACAAAAACTGAAAACAAACAATTTTACTAAACTACAAACCATATTTGAATAAAAGAAAAACGAAATTATGTTAAACTATTTTATGCAAGTAATTTCAAGATTACAATTTGCGACCTAATAAATAAACCTGATTATTCCATTGAAAAGTATAAAATTAAATCAATTATACTTTTAACTCAATAACAGTTTTTATAATAACTCGAGCATTTGAATTATGATTATGCATCAGCATAACTTTTAAGTATCTTGTTGAATGTATTAAATAAATTAATATTCAATTTCATGTTTTTTATATTGCCATCAAGGTTAAGACAATGTAATCCGTTAAAAAACACGGTTTGCTTTTTACAAAGTAAAATATATAATTTAAAACAACTGAAATCCTAAATTTATACCAAAAACGTGTTTAGTTTAAAAATATTGACAAAAAAGTATTTTTACTTGAATTTTGTTATAAGTCATAAGATTAGTATTTATATTAAAGATCAAACAGATTCAATTATGTACTCGTAGGCCTACTTCTGAGCAGAAAACTTCGAATAAATAAATGATGACGTCACACATTTAATGGTTACGTTTACTGTTCAATCTGGACCGATCTGGACCTATCTGGATCGATCTACATGGATCTAGATCGATCTGAAATTTGGCATTGCTGCCATGTGTATTTATGTTCGTAGTACTGATACAAAATATATTTGATTTGTTTTAAGTTTGCGTTAAAAAATTATATAGGCTTTGTTTTTCCAAACTAGTTTTAAAAACTTTAAATATAGTAAAATATATATATATCGTATTAGTTTGAAAAAAACCCCGGATATTACAGTTGTTTTAAAACCAACTTAAAACAAATGAAAATACCCTACGCTAAACTTAAAACAAATGAAAATACCCTACGCTAAACATTGTTTGCTATCTGTGCTAAATGGATAAAGACTAAAATTAAGATCTATATAGATAGATCCATCTGGATTGATCCAGTTTGAACAGCAAACGCAGTCATTATAAGAGCAAAGTTGGTATATGGTATCATACCTTATTCTAATTACCATATTTATGATAATGACGTTAACAATTTGGCAAACAACATTCCGTCATGGTTTTTGTGACAATTTCTTGACGTTACTATATGGATCGATAATAGCACAAGTGAGGTAAGCTCTATGTTATTTGAATATATGTTACCTCACTTGTCCATATATTTGTAGAAAACGTAACGTAATTCTGTATGGTAGGCTGTTTGATATCATACCATAAATGAAATAAATGTCGTAACCACTTATCTATATATTTTATTATACAGATCAGTGGTTGTAAAATATGCCAGCCTTGCATAAGAACAATATAAGGTTCCAGACATTACTGCCAAAAGGCGAAGAATTATGTGAAGAATTAGATTGAATTATTACAAAAAGCTGTGCAATAGTGCAATTTTAAAAGATATTTAAAAGGGATTAGCTCTCTATTGCATTATTGTTGAACTAGTTAAAACGATAACAATTATGTTGTATAAATTAAATTTCAACACTGTTAATTTAAATTTGACTAAAATTTTGGTTGGATATCAACTTTAACTTACATACTTATGCTATTTCAGTTTTAAAACAAACATGTGTAATCAATAACTTATCCCTAAGAACACTAAAGTGCATATCTTTTAATGAAGAAAGACAACATAAAAACTAAAGCTTAAAAAAGTTTATCCGGAAAATTAGAAAAAACATTAAAGTCAACCCCATTAACCTGAAATATTGATGTGCTTCTAATTACCAATCAATATGATACAAAAGCCAACTCATTAAATATATCAATTTTGCATCAGGCTGTCAATTTCATGACATAATTGTTTCTTATTTCGGAAGTATTGAGTTTATTGGTATGAAGAAGGTAACGCGTATATGGACCAACACTAGCACAAGTGAGGCAGCCCACATTGAAATAACATAGAGCTTACCTCACTTGTGCTACAGTCGATCCATATAAAGTTATCCCCATGATTGATTTATTTATAAAGTGTAATAATTACAATTTTCTCTTTTCTCTTTTGAAGAATATGAATAATTTAGCGGGCAAAAATGTAAAAAAGTTTTTCATCCGTTACTCTCAACTGTTCAAAGCTCGCTCCTCAAATTAAAAAACTCGTTTAGAATGAAAGGTGAACACTGAACGTTAAGATGGCAGCTTTAAAATACCTTCATTCTTATAACCAAAACTTTAGCCTTATGCTCACGTTCATGTGGCTTTAATCTAAGAAAATGTGAATACAAAGTTAATTTTTATCATGAGAGATAACAAATATCTACTATTTACTAATTTAAATTTGTTCCAAAGTACGAGAGAGTGGCTATCAGATGTACGAATTAGTGCTAATTGGTGTCAAAAATTATTGTGTTGATCATAAAAACATAATCTAAATGGCGAACCATGGCTTAATTGGAGAATCCCAAAGCAAAAAAAAATGTATACTGAATTGCATTTTCTAAGTAATGTACATTACTTGAAAAATATATAAATTATAAATAAAACTGTATACTCGTATAAGTGTATTATATTTTTATATTTATTTGTATTACTTAAGCAAATGAAAATTATTTACAAACACAATAAACAACTCCAAAGATAAACAAAACAGAAAATCTTTTTGAACTTGTGCCTCATCGACTTACCTTCCGTATGCACCCTGGTGGCCCATGTACCACCCCCTGTGGAACAAAAACAAAACTAGTTTCGTGAAATGCAAAACAAAAACAACTTTTGTTGTCGTTGTTTTATTTGCATGTGTTCAATCCATGCTCTCCCTCATGGACAAGCAAACAAACTATTTTTGGCAAATTAACATCTTGATAATTTGCTAACTGCATACCTTGAACTTTTTATATTTTCTTAATCTCATTTTATTAGATATTTTATGTTAAGAATATTTTAATTTTTCAGTCGTTGTTTACACCTTTACTATTGACTTGAAAGTTAAAATAGTTTGATAAGAAATGTTAAAAAAAACATATTTAATATATAGATCGACAATAGACAAGTGAAGTACACTCTATGATACCTCACTTGTGATATTGTCGATCCATATGGTACAACTAATGAAAAAATATCTTCTTTTTTTTCACTGATATTGATTTGTTTCAAGATTTCTCCAAAATAAAACAAAACAATTTATAAACCACAAATGTCAAGATGTTAATTTTCTGCCAAAAAATTGTTGATCGTCACTGAGGATAACATTTGAGCTTAAACTCCAATCCAAGTCTGGTGCTTTAGATTTGCATTTCCATGCAACACTTTTGACATTGCATGCAACGTTTTCAATCACAAAAGCTCTAACTCTATAGACTCACATGGAACATTGACGCTAACTCTAACTCTAACTCTATTTCTATGGACTTAGATTGAACATTGATGCTAACGTTAAAGTTTGTATCTGAACTATTTAAATTTCATAATGTTTAAAAAAATTAGAATATTTAAAAAAATTTAATATTTCAAAATTTTATAACATCTCAAAACTTTATAATGTTTAAAAAAAATTCATAAACATTCAAAGTTTAATTTTTTTACTCTATTTTTTTTGCTTAACTTCCTTGACACTAAAAATAATCTTTAAACAACTTTAAAAAAATATATTCTGGATTATAATTGTGTTTTTTATAATTATTAATTTTATTTTAAATTTTGTTTAATTTTCATAATAAAAGGATCTATAATCAAATTTATGTTTTAAAAAGTATTAAACTTTATTAACTAAGCATATACATAACTTAGTAAATTTATTTATATTGTACTATATTAAAAACAATCGGTAATCTATTTAGGAAAATATTTTATTTGTAATTAGATTATAAATAACAGTTTATAATAAAATAGTTAACACACGAGTGGTATAATTATAGACATTTTATTAATTGTTTAAGAAAGTTCATAAAAAAAACATTAATTATATTTTTTTCTATAATGTAACAACAGATGCGTTTTTATAAACAATTTTGTAAGGCAATCTTTTTAAGGAAAAATTTATCAATTTAAAATAGAGATTTTATGTAAAATGAATTGTTTAATTGTATTATATTAGAACGAATATAATTCAGTGGAAATTTTAAATACAAAAATAAAATGCAAATCATTGTTGTTGTTAGTTCTCGGTTTGTTTTTAACTCTGAATTATCATTGACGTTTCTATCAGGCTATAAAAAGCGCTTTCATGAATGGCACAGAGCAGACCTTGAACGGTTCCAGATGTGTTCTATGGCAATACGTGAACACACTTTATTAATTATTATTATTATCATTATAATTATTTCAATCCAGTATTCTCTCAAAAAAATTTCATGATCTTTGTTAACAGTCTCAAAATAAACATGATACTTTAAAACTGTTATAATAATAATGACTGTTTATTATTACTATAAGTATGTTACAATTACTATTATAACATAATCATAATTGTAATTTATTGATGGAAAAAATATTTTTGGAATAAAAATTATTTTTTGAATGAAAAACCTGACTTTAATATTTATAGCATTGATAATAAAGTAATAAATAATAAAAATAATAAAAATATTATAATACTTTTAATATTAAAAAATTTATAATAATATAACATTTATAATATTACAAAATTTATAACAATATAACATTCATAATAATATACCATTTGTTATATTATATTATTATTATTTTATAATATTTGTAATATTGGAACAACATTCAACATACACATATAACCACCAACAACAACGATCTTATTTTTATTTGCAAATTCTTTATTTAAATATTGACCTCGGTTCGAAAAAAATGTCCAACCTCAAACAACATTAACGTCGAGTTGAACACGAATTTTTGGTCGGTTTCCCACCTGTTTCTTGAGGCCCCTTTGTGTCCAGGAGCGACTTGAGTTTCTGGATCTCCTCCTGATACTCCCTCAGCATCGCGTCCTTTGGATCTTCGTTGATCTTTGGCTTGTTCTTGATGTTCTTGGCGCGGTTGGCGTACCTTGATTTATTTATTAATTAATTTAGTATTTTATTTAATTTGTAATTAATATAATATTTTATTTATTTAGTAATTAATTTAATATTTTATTTGTTTAGTAATTAATTTAATATTTAATTTAATTAGTAATTAATTTAGTGTTTTATTTAATTAGTTAAAGTTAATTATAATGTTTTATTTAACTAGTTAAAATTAATTATAATATTTTATTTAATTAGTTAAAATTAATTATAATATTTGATTTAATTAGTTAAAATTAATTTTAATATTTAATTTAATTAGTTAAAGTTAATTATAATATTTTATTTAATTACTTCAAATTAGTTATAATATTTAATTTAATTAATCAAACCTGCCTATATTTATTTAGTTTTTTTAATTAGTTAAGCAATTTTCTATTTAATTTAATTAGTTATGGTTAGTTATAGTATTTTATTTAATTAATCAAACTTACCTATATTTTATTTAGTTTTATTAATTAGTTAATCAAATTGATATTTAATTTAATTAGTTAAAGTTAATTATAATATTTAATTTAAATACTTAATTGAAATCAATTTCAACATTTAATATAAGTAATTAAAGTTTAGTCTAGCATTTTATCAATTAAAAGTTTAAAACTAAAGTTAATATTTAAATTATTTAATCAAAGTCAAGTTTGACATTTAATATAATTGATAAAAGTCAAGTTTAACAGTTAATTAAATTAACTAAAAATAATTTTAGTTCCAATACTTAAAGCTAAGTCCAACATTAAATATAATTAATTAAAATTAACTTTAACATATACTTTAAGTAATTAATTAGTTATAATATTTAACTTAATTAATTAAAGTTAAATTTTAAATTTAATTTAATGAATTAAAATTGAATTTAACATTTAATTTAATGAATTAAAGTTAATTTCAACATTTAAATGAATTATTTATAATTAATTTTAAACTGTTTTTTAGATTGAAAAATTAATTTTATTTTAAACAATTACTAAAAATATGTTATCCAAACAGTTAATCAAAATAAATTTTAGCATTTACCAAAACTGTTTTATTCGTTAATGTAGTAACATCAATTTCAAAATGTATTGAATTATTCATCAAACCAATTTAGATGTTTAATGTTTAAACATTAATATATTTAATATTTTTATCATTCATCCAAAATATTTAGCTCACAATATTACATATTGAATCATATACAGTTCATGTAGAGTAAAATCTCATATAAAATAATATTCAACTATTATACAATTCCATACAAAAAGTTTATATAATAATTCAATGCAACTTGAAATCTATTTGCAATAGATTGAGCTCACCTCAAAGTACTTAAAGTTTCCTCATAATTGTTATCAGCCGGACTCAAACATGCCACCATCAAGGTTTTTGTGTTGCCGCCTAACGAATCCTGTGAACCACAATGAAAGTGAAAGATGAATATTGTCGTTAAACTAAACCACAATAAATGGTGAATATTGACATTAAATTAAACCACAATGAATAGTGAATATTGTCATTAAATTAAACGACAATAAATGGTGAATATTGACATTAAATTAAACCACAATGAATAGTGAATATTGCCATTAAATTAAACCACAATAAATGGTGAATATTGACGTTAAATTAAACCACAATGAATGGTGAATATTGTCATTAAATTAAACCACAATGAATAGTGAATATTGTCATTAAATTAAACCACAATAAATGGTGAATATTGACGTTAAATTAAACCACAATGAATGGTGAATATTGACATTAAATTAAAAAATAAAATAAATTATTTTTTAAAACATTTTTCTGCTGAATTGTTGACACGTTACCAGAACAAACATGTAAAGTAATTTTATCTTCAACGAATTTTTACGTAAGAACGAATGAAAATACAAATTGAAATGTATCCAAAACTTGTCATGTATTAACGACATAAATAACAAACATTTCAAATGGTATAAAATACATAAAATAATAATTTAAGTCCTATAAATTTTTATCGAGTTACCTGCAGCAATCTGGTAAGTTTAGAGTCTCTGTAGGGGATGTGTTTGCTCTTTCCGTCAACCAGGGCTGAAATCACGTTTCCTAAGGCACTCAATGAGAGGTTGATTTTGTTGGCTTCTTGGAGTCTCTCGCCAGTAGCACCTGAGGAAAGGTGTTGCAGAACCACATAAGTATGGAAAACATATTATATATTTATCTACATATGATTTTTAATGTGTATGTATGTTTGCTTATGTTTACATATGTTTGTTAGTGTGTATGTTTTTTTGTTTATGTTTATATATGTTTAAACATGTCCATTTATGTTTATATATTTATCACTTTGTATCATTAAATAAATACTAAACTATTTGTGGTCATATTAAAAAAAACAATTATGCAGCTGATGGTTTTTCATAATTGTTCTAAATCTGTAATATGGCCATTTGTGAAATTTCTTAATAAATTTTAAGTTAAATATGATGTTAACTAAAACTTATGGAAAAATGTAATTGGTTTGAACAAAAGTTTTACGATTTTAAAATTTAAAAATAAAAATAAATTGTGGAAGAAGGTCATAAATTCTACATACTTTTCTTAAATAATGTTTTATTATATCTGATAGACAATGATGATAAAAATGTATATCTTTTAATCTTAATATAATATATCAGCTAGTCTGTATTAACTTTTATTGTCTTTTAGATATTATGGTTTTAAATACATTTCCTAAAATAAAACTAATGTATGTACAGTTTTTATCAGGTTAGAATCAATTTTAAAATGTTTTTAAACAGATTTTTCAATAATTACTAAAAATTATATTGTTCACATGATATTGGATTTATTATAATTGAATTGCATATAGTATAATAGTGTACAAGTATAATAGTATACAAGTATAATAGTATACAAGTAAAATAGTATACAAGTATAATAGTATACAAGTATAATAGTATACAAGTATAATAGTATCATTGAATTGCACGACAACAAATTATTTTTTATTTCATGAAACCTAGTCAAACCGAAACCAAGTAAGGACAAATTTTCCCACCCTATAATTGTTAATTTCAATGTTAATTCTATCATATCTTATTTGTGATAGCAATACCAATAAATTATTGTTTAAATTTCGTAGTATTTTACTGTGACAATTTTTGACCTCACAAAATTGTATCGTAGTTCTGAACCGGGATATTTTTTGGTATCGTACCATAAACATTTTGAAACCCACACTAAGGACCACACTACACTAAGCACTCTAAGGACACTAAGGACACTAAGGACACTAAAGACACCACACTAAGGACAATAAGGACAATAAGGACAATAAGGACCCTAAGGACACTAAGGACCACTCACCAGTCTTGGCCTGTCTCTCAGATCCCGCCAAGTCCACCAGGTTGAGCTTCCCCTGTTTGATGGAGTCGGAGTCGCCGGTGGTGTCGAGCATCTCCATGGTGATGGTGAAGATGGAGTGAGATCGCGACGAGTCTTGGTTCATCAGAGTCGATCCTGTCGACCGATTCGACCAACCTCGCTCCATCAGACTTTCGCACTCGATCGTGTTGTGGACCGGGTGTTGAGTCAGACCTTGGTGAGGTTGGCGGTGATGATAATTATGGTAATAATGATAAAACATTACAATAATAATGGTAAAACATAACAATAATAATGATAAAACATAACAATAATAATGATAAAACATAACAATAATAATGATAAAACATAACAATAATAATGATAAAACTTAATAATAATAATGGTAAGACTTAATAATAATAATGGTAATAATGATAAGACAAACATAAATAATGGTAAAACTTAATAATAATAATGGTAAGACTTAATAATAATAATGGCAATAATGATAATACATAACATTATAATAATGGTAATAATGATAAGACATAACAATAATAATGATAAAACTTAATAATAATAATGGTAAAACTTAACAATAATAATATTAATAATGATAATACATAACAAAAATAATGGTAATAATGATAATACATAACAATAATGATAAAACAAAAAGTAATTAAGATAATAATGATAAAACATAACAATAATAATGATAAATCTTAATAATAATAATGGTAATATTGATAAAACAAACAATAATAAAGAAAATAATGATAAAATTAACAATAATAATAGTAATAATGATAAAACAACAACAATAAAGATAATAAATATAAAATTAACAATAATAATGGTGATAATGATAAAACATAACAATAATAATGGTAATAATGATAAACCATAATCATAAAAGTGATAATAAAACATAAAATATAACAAAATAGAGATGATAATAATAAAACATAACAATAATAATGTTAATAATGATAAAAACGTTAATAATGATAAGATATAACCAAAATAATGCTAATGATGATGAAGATATAAGAGCACTAATAAAAATATTTATTATAACACTAGTATTACTAATCATAACAATAATATTAATAACAATAATTATAATAATAATAGTAATAATAATGATTATAATAAGAATAACATTATAACAATAATTGTTTTTCTTTTAGAAATAATTACTCATTGTTGACGTCATCTGAAAATTAATTATTCAAGCAATCAATAAGAAAAGACAAATTATTTTCCACACAATTGTTTTTTATTTACTAAACTAAATCTGAAAATAATTTATGAATCAATGTTTTAAATTATTTTTACAATTCATTTTAACAAATTTAGTTTAACTAGTTTTGGCCGCGGTTATACTTAAAGAACCCAAAAACGATTACTTTGAAAAAAATTATTACCCTATAGGGTATGAAACTGTTAATTCATTTTTTTTGAGAAAGCTGATGTAATGTTGATGCTTTTTACCGAATTGCTCAATTTAAAAACAAAAATGAAAAACGGATGTTTCAATTCAAATAAAATTTGTTCTCGTTTCTCTGTTTCATGATTCTAGGAAGTTTATACGTCTTATTATTCTACGTTTCAGGAGTTTTACTGTATTTAAATGAATATTATTTGTTTATTCTTACAACAAAAATTGCATTTGAGTATAAATGACATGAATACACAGTACAAGAAAACAAGTATTAGCGCGAAACAAAATACTTCATAAACAGCAACACATAAAATAAGCCATTCACCAAGACTGGTATATCGTATCATATACTTTACTTTTAACATTTTATGGTAATGATACCAATAAATTACCACACAAAATTCCACTTGGTAACGTAATTATGTATGGTAATCCATTTGTTATCCTAGCATAAATACGGTAAATACCGTACCAGGGCATTATTATTTGCTGACTTCTTGAACAGAAACCTTCAAATTATAGGGACGTTGTTCAAGAGTTCGTTAAATATTAATGCCCTGCACCGTACTATATACCAGCCCTGATTTACTAAATCCCAAACCAACCTTGAACATAAACGCCCTTGTCAGGGTGCTCTTTAAGGTCCAACTTTTTCTTGACGTCATTGGCCAGAAGATCTCGGATCTGTTCGTTGTAGATCTCCAAGTATGACGCGAACACCAAGAATTTCATGTTTTCCGTCGTCTGGATCGCTTCGAAAATATGTTCGAAAGACCTGAACAATAAATGAAAATAAATAAACAAATAAATACAAAAAAAATTATCAATCAAAATAAATAAATACAAATAAATAAATAGATGAAAATAAATAAACAAGTAAATACAAAGAAATAATCAATCAAAATAAATAAATAAAAATAAATACAAAACAATTAATCAATCAAAATAAATAAATAAAAATAAATACAAAGAAATTAATCAATAAAAAATACAACTACACTATTATAAGATAATTGCAAGGAAAATAAAACTATTCTGAAGTTTTTATTAAATACGTTGCACCCAATAAAAATACAATTAAATTCCTATTTGTAAAAACATTTTCGATTATGATTTAATTTGTCTTTTAAAAAAAATATATTTTTCTTTGATACAAAACTTAAATTAAAAATCAAATTTTATTTTATGTTTTATATATTTTATATAGTAAAAAAATGTATAACCAATATTAACATATAAGCAGTATCGTACACCTACATATAGTAAAAAAACTAAAAAAACGTTTCAAAGGAGATGAGAAAACTAGTAAAAAAAAAAGGAAAAGTAAATACGTAAAATAAGTAAAGTGAAAATTGTCGACCTTGGAATGATGCCTCTTTGTGTAGCGGGATCTTGGATGCCTTGCATGGAGAAGGATTTGCCGCATCCTGTTTGGCCGTATGCAAAGACTGTTCCGTTGTATCCCTCGAGGACCCCCTGAAAAAATACGGAAAAATGTTATCTGTTTAAGCATAATAAAATTAAGAATATAACTGTTTCAAATTTCATTTTTCACAACAATGTAAATAAAGTATTTGTTTGTATTTAGCCAAATGGCATGGCAGGTGAAATATTGTTTCTTTAAAATTTAATTTGCCTTTCTAGGAAAAACGAATGACAATTTTGCAAAAAGAATATAATGTTGGTGTGTGTGTTTGTCCAAAAACAAACTCGTTCGTGTTTTTACAACAAATATCTAAAGTTAATATAATTATTTTTTACAAAAATCTAATTCCTTGGAAAAACCTCAAATTCCGATGCAATTACTAAACTTTAATTTGAGGAAATTTTCTGCCAAACAATTCTATGGATTTGCAGAAAATAAACCAAAATTTTTTATTATTTTTAAGAGGAAAATGACTTTGAATTGCCAAAAAATTTGAAATCCTTGACCTTCCTTCAACAGAAATTCAAAAAAGACTTTCGTGAGAATTTATATTAAATTAAAAAAGACTTTATTCTTCCCTAAGACACGTGACTTTGTTGCAATGAAATGCATTTTGTTTGTCTTATCTCCTTGACTTCTGCTTTTTTATTCAGAAATAATTATATGTATTATTTTTGTCTTTTTATTATTATTTTCGTCAACAATATTTGTTTGTTCGTAACTGTTGTT
>JARUHE010306549.1:0-12385 GCA_031471125.1 Archaeomysis grebnitzkii | reverse complement strand
GCTCCATTGCAAAGGACGTCGTTTTGGGTAGTAACTAATGACTTTCAATATGAAGCACTTCGTAGTGACCCTTGAAGGAACCTAATATAGCTGTATATAATATTTCCATTCATAGTATACCCAGTCGGAAATTATCGTCGTGCCTTCTACCTTTTTGATATTAGTTAGTCGTTTTAGTGCTATTTTTGATTCCCAATATGAATATGACGATTTTAGAATTACATCTAAATTATCATGGTATTTTTTGATACCGCTATCTGTCAAAACTGCGAGCTAAGACAAACAGAGTTGTCTTTGATCTCTGTTTATGCTTATTGTCATACTTTTTAGTCGAGTTAAATACCAAATAAATCCTTAAACAGTTAGATAAGTTAGTGTCGTATCTTTTTTCAATTTTTGAACAAAAGTATCTTAAAAAGTACTTAATGGTACTCACGAGGTATTAAAATGGCTAAGCTTGTGACCATCCCGAGACTCTATATAAAGTATCTATTTTTTACGTTTGACACAACTACACATTTCCTACTGGGTATTATTAATTTTAATATAATATTATATCGTATACTATCACATCACATCATATTATTAATTTTCATATAACATATACTGCCGTAGCATTTAATACCATATATCATATTATTAATTTTCATATAATATAATATCATATCATATTGTTAAGTTTCATAAAATATCATATCATATCATATTTTTAATTTTCATATACTATCATATGATATGATATCATATTATTAATTTTCATATACTAGCATATGATGTCATATCGTATTATTAAATTTCATATAATTTCATATCATGTTATTAATTATCATATTATATTACAGTATTAGTTTTCATATAATATCATATCATATTACTAATTTTCATATCAAATCATCAATTTTCATATAATAATGTTGTTTTCCTGAACTAAATTAACTTAAGCTATGAATTACATAATCTTGAAGAAAAACTAATTATAATTATACATAATTGTGTGGACGCGTTCGGTGGAGGAAGGACGTAAGCGCCAACAATTAAGAATTACATTTTTTGTCACAATTTACGTATTATATCAAGATTAGGCTGGTTACGAAAAATAATGATTTAATTCCCAGTTTTTCTGTTTCAATACGTGTTTTAATTGTTGGTGAACCAGGTAAGCAACTGTGTGTATTTTCGGATAATTGTGCTGGACAAAATAAAAACGTGAATCTTGCATTGATGTACCTCACAGAAATTCACAGTAGTGTAGTAAATGGTATACAACAGGTTTATCGGATGGCTGGCCACTCGACTATGCAATGTGATGGTTAATTTGGACAAATTGAGCAAAATATAAAGAAGTATTACAATAACATAATTTATACAAAACATGATTATGTCAGAGCCATAGCAACTTTGGTTTCACCGCGCTTTGTTGTGGTGGAAATGCAGCAGTCTGTTTCTTAGATTTTGATGTATTGCAGAAATCCATTGTTAGGCGAAAATCGCCTTCTCCCAAATTCATCGACTCCAGGATGTTTACATGTGATCAACAGTACAAAGAAGGGTTCGTTATTCATACGACATACAATAAAAACTCTTTGAGTAGTCACCGTGTCAGACTTTATTACTCGACTGTGTTTAACCTAGTAAACGTTACCTTACAGCCAAAGTAGTCTGAAATTCTGCCATTAGCAAACGAGAAAATTAAGAGCCTAAAAGATTTGACTAAGATGATGCCAGTAAAGTAATGTAATTATTATAAAATAATAATTATTATTATTATTATTATTATTATTATTATTATAAAGTAATGTAATTATTATAAAACAGTGTTGGAAACCTTAGAAAGAAACCAAAATGCCAAAAAAATGATAGTGATTCCGACGAAGAGGATATTATGGATTACACTACATAAATACAATAAATATGTATTATAAGGTATTATGTGCATAGTTTGATTCATTTTTTTATATGTAGAACATCAATTTTAATATGGTGTATAACATATTATTGCCGATAAAGTTGTGTATTTGTTTTCGTAATAATTTTGTAATATAAACATATCACTATTAATAAATAATTAATATTTAATTGTACTGTTTTTTCTAACCCCATTAGATTGCTTAAAGGTCTACCAGGCACAGGCAATTATCTTGAAATTCCAAAAAGTTTAAACTCGTATTACTGCTAAGCTATCAGATGTCGCTTACCTCCTTCTTCCACCGAACACGTCATATATGACTGTATATAATTACATATATTGTTTATATTATAAATATAATCATATATATGTATGTATATTATTTATATTATATAAATAATTGTCTAGACTTATATACAATTATATATATGTATATTTATGTATATTATTTATATTATATACAAAATTGTCTAGACTTATATACAATTATATACGATTATATATACAGGGTTGAACAAAATAATTTTGAAGCTCCAGTAAAACCATCAAAATTTGTTATTTTTGTTTTTTGATTTATTATTAAATTTTTCTCGTTTTATCTTACAAAAATTGTTGTTTTTTCATATTTCATCAGAAAAAATTAATAAAAGTTCATTAAAATGGCGGATCTATATCAGACTTTAAAAAAGTTCAGCTTGTTGGTGCTCGTATGGCAGGAGCTAGTGTATCAAAAACCCCTGAATTGTTTGGTGTAGCAAGAAGTACCATCTCAAAAGTAATGCCAACATTTGAGAAAGAATGAAAAACCTTCTCACAGAATCAAAACTCTGGAAGAAAGCGAAAGCTGTCTGATAAGGCCGTCGGACTCTTACGCGGATTGTTAGGAAGGATCACAAGAATACAGCTCCGAAAACCCAGTTTCTCAAAAACAGTAAGAAAAGAGCTGCACAAACCGGATTTAACGTGAGGGCTGCAATCAGAAAACCACTGCTTTCACAAATCAAAATTGTAAAGTGTTTATAGTAGAGTAGAAACCTACAGAACCGGTCCATAGAACAGTAGCAGAATATTATTTTCTCGGACAAGCATTTGATCCAGACTGCCCATTCTAACTGTTAAATAGGAGGAGAATTTGTAATAATCTGGGGAATATATCTTGGAAAATGCCGGTCCAATGGCTTCCCTTCATGGTAGGATCAAAATGCAAGACTTATGTAAAAGCTTTATCAGATCAAATTCATCATATGGCTCGGAACTGTTTTCGATGGAAAATTCACACAGCTAAAATTGTGGCACAAAGAACACTCTAGTAAAGTAGAGCACCTTATCTGGCCACCACAGTCCCCAGATCTCAATATTATTGAACATGCATGGTGCATTTTAGAAAAACAAGTAAGGAGTGGATATTTCACTGAAAGAACTTGAGACTGTTTTGGCAGAAGAATGGACAAAAACTCCTCTGGAAACCATTCAAACTTTGTATGAATCCATACCTCGTAAAATGCAAACTGTGATTACTGCCATAGGTGGTTGTACACAATATTAAAATAAATTTGTTTTACTTATTTTGTCCAACCCCTGCAATTATACTCAGCAGAAAATGGCAATGGAAAACCTATCATTTAACCAGTCAAAGCTCTGCTTTATATTTGATACTAACAATACATGCTGTTAGTATCCACTTGTTTTTTAAATCCAAAGAAATCAGGTCCCCTACATATCAGACCAATAACAACAGTAGCAATAGGCTGCACCAATACTTGTGAATCTCCTGTAAATAATATGTAAGGCCTTATATAACCTTATATATAACGACAAGCGTGTAACACACTAGGTTTTAGTTTTGTAACAACATTTAAAAAAAAGATAAAACTTAAATATGATTTAAGTTTAAACATGATTTATGTATAATTATGATTTATGTGTAAATATGATTTATGTATAAATACTATTTATGTTTAAATATGATTTATGTATAAATATGACTTATGTTTAAATATAATTTATGTATAAATATGATTTATTTTTAAATATGATTTATGTTTAAGTGTGATTTATGTATAAATATGATTTATGTGTAAATATGGTTTATGTATAAATATGATTTATATATAAATTTGATTTATGTTTAAATATGATTTATGTGTAAATATGGTTTATGTATAAATATTATTTATGTTTAAATATGATTTATGTATAAATATGATTTATGTTTAAATATGATTTATGTATAAATATGATTTATGCTTAAATATGATTTATGTTTAAATATGATTTATGTATAAATATGATTTATGTATCAATATTATTTATGTTTAAATATGATTTATGTCTAAAAATGATTTATGTATAAATATGATTTATGTTTAAATATGATTTACGTTTAAATATGATTTATGTTTAAATATGATTTATGTTTAAATATGATTTATGTTTAAATATGATTATGTATCAATATGATTTATGTTTAAATATGATTTATGTGTAAATATGATTTATGTTTAAATATGATTTATGTTTAAATATGATTTATGTTTAAATATGATTTATGTACAAATATGATTTATGTATAAATATGATTTATGTATAAATATTATTTATGTATAAATATGATTTATGTTTAAATATGATTTATGTATAAATATGATTTCTGTGTAAACATGAATTATGTTTAAAAATGATTTATGTATAAATATGATTTATGTATCAATACGATTTATGTTTAGATATGATTTATGTTTAAATAGGATTTATGTTTAAATATGATTTATGTTTAAATATGATTTATGTATCAATATGATTTATGTATAAATATGATTTATGTATCAATATGATTTATGTATAAATATGATTTATGTTTAAATAGGATTTATGTTTAAATATGATTTATGTTTAAACATGATTTTTGTGTAAATATGATTTATGTTTAAATATGATTTATGTTTAAATATGATTTATGTATAAATATGATTTATGTATAAATATGATTTATATTTAAATATGATTTGTTTATATATGATTTATGTATAAATATGATTTATGTATAATTATGATTTATATTTAAATATGATTTATGTTTATATATGATTTATGTATAAATATGATTTATGTATAATTATGTTGTCAAGAGTCTTCCCGAAATGATAGAGTGAAATTTAAACCATAAATACTTGTAATTGATTACATTTTTTTTAAATAAATAAAAAACTAGTGTAAGAAATTCTTAAGAGATCATTAAATGTGTATTATTATTTAAAAATTAATCGATTTTTACGATTGACAAATACATTTCATTACTTTAAAGTTAGATATCATTTTTTTATCACACAACATACATTGAATTTGAATTTATTATCACTATTTAGATTTAATATTCATTGGCTATTTCGATTTCGATGGCATTTTATGTTGTTTTTTTGGTTTTACGAAATTAGTCATTTTTCTGTTTAGCTATTCAACACGAAGTAGCAATTGTCAATGTGGGGCATCTTAAACTTCCATGACTGTACATCCAAGTTTAGAAGTTACATTGTTCACGTAGATTGAAGAGCGAGCTCTGGACATCTGACACCAGTAGTTAAAATTTGACTTATTTATGACCGAAACATTATACACAATAATCAAGTTTCAGAATAATAGTTTATAATACAATAGTAATAATAACAATCATAGTTTATGATACAATAGTAATAATAACAATCATAGTTTTTTCATATAGCACCTACACTATTCAATGGTTGCGGTCGACGATTTTGGCTGTATCTAGGACTGCGCAATACTATATTAGCTAGTATTGCACAGTATCATCCAGTAATGTGCAATATTATCTAGTATTGCGCAGTATTATTTGGTAATGTGGAATATTATCCAGTACTGCACAATGTATGCTAAGCTTACCCCGGCGTGAAAGAAGCGCCATATGTCGGCTGCATAGTGCATGTGCTTGGGATACACCTATGTAATTTATTGATTGTAATAATAAGTTATAATAAAATTATAGCTTTTATGTAGCGCCGACACTATTCAATTTAATGCTCTTCAGCACTTTACACATTTAGACTTTTTGTTATTAACCACATCAAGTGATGTTCACCCTAAGCATATGCAGTTCCATCAAGCCGGGGTAAGTTTGGCAAATGAGATTTTAGGAGAACAAAACCATGTTCCAATTCTCAATAAAATGGTTATAGAGCGGACTCGAACCGATGCCAATGGGATTTGTTTTGCAATATTAATCTCTAGGCAGCGTTTTTAACTTATCTTCCTATAGATATTAATTTATTTCTAAACTAATTGAAACAAGACTCATAAGTTGACAATTCCTTAGTAGTGGGCAACTGCCTCCTATCACAGTTAAATGAGGATTTAGTTAAGCATAATTAGCTTTTCCATGCAAAAACTTTACATATTTCATTTTACAATGGTTAAATACAATTTTACATATTTCTACATAATTCAAATTATTATTGTAGGCCTTACTAAAAATGTATTAGATTTTATAGGGCCTATGCTAAGAAACCAAGGTTTATATATTAAATTTTTCAAGGATGATTTAAAAAATAAAAGTAAAGATTAAACCACTGAACATTTTTGTACATATTGTTTATCGCTACAACTTTTTGATGAGAGATTCAGAGGAATTGCATTAATACTGACCACAGAACAACTAAGAAAGGTCAATCGATGATAAAAAATTTTCAGCCAATCACAAAGAACTGGTAGTGTTGACGTCACGGTCACGTGACTGATACGAATATGTTGGTTTGTCTATGTAAAGACAAACCAACCAACCAACATATTCGAACCAGTCACGTGACAGTGAGGTCAACACTGTCAGTGACGTCACATCCCGGAGACATTTTCATATTTATGTATATTCTACAAAAACAAAAAAAAATTTGATCAACTTTTGCTGGGTAAGTCAGACAGACGATGACCTAAAATGAAGGTCAGTTCTCCGATGGTCAAGTAGGCGAAGGTTCAGACAGGCGATGGCTTTAAGTGACGAGTATTTCTCCGATGATCAAGTAGGTGGAAGCCAGCGCCTGGATTGACAGAAACCTTCCGTATGCGGGACGAGAGAGACAGAAAGCAAGATTGAGGTGGGTGTTTATGGGACCAGCGTGGAAATGCACCAATTCGTTTTCTTTGAAATCCGAGCTCGACTTGTTGCCAACTCTGAATTCAATATCCTGCATCATAGTAGTCGCGTCCCTACGTACCAATCTTTCAACCATCGACACACAAGTGATTCGCTTTGAGATACTAAAGTCGACCACAAGCCACGGGGTAGGTACAGAACGAGTGGAGTATGGGAACGACCCAGCGACATTGATACGGGGACAGTAAAACCCATCAATTAATTTGTCTACATCGTAAAATGCGTTATAGCGTATAGAACCGACGATGGTTGCTGTCGAAAGAAGGTCGTCGTTTCGAAACTTTTTCGAAAAGCATTCAAAAGAAGAAAGTTCTGTGCTGTACGAAAGCGGGTGGGTGTCGGGATTCCATTGTTTGGTCAGCCAAGCCGAGTACATCCTACATTCCGCATTGCCTTCTGAAATTGAATGACGTTATTAATGGTTCTGAAAGTGGTCCAGAAATTTACAAAACGAAATCAAACCTTTTTTGTCTATTTTTAAAGATAGACATTTTTATCACTTAAACGCTTACATGTTTTTTTCTTATTTACACAACCAAATCTGTTCAAAATAATATATATAGACATGTGTTGAAAATATTTACTCACCATGAAAACATGCAAGGTAACAGTTCACATCTAGGCTGCACTCGTAAATGCAGGTTTGTCTGACTCTTGTAGTAGGTGTCGTTATCCGGTTTAGACAGCTGGAGACTAGCTCGGGCGGGTTTCTTACCTGCAGAACCAAAACATCAACTTTTACACACGTCAACTACCAAATTATGTCAACATTTAGGTGTTGATTTTTTCGCTTTCCTTTTGGGAGGAAATTATTTAAAAAATCATACATTACATTTTTAATAACTTTAACGTGTTCTAGTGTTCCTGCAACAAGAAAGAACATTAACTTTAACGTATTGTAGTATTTCTAGCAACAAAACAACACCAAAGTATTATTCTTGCATTTCAGCGCCAAATCTCGTAGGGTAAAACTCTTTTCATTAAAATAATGCGAAATTATTTTCTCAGAAATATCATTTTAGTGAACTGTTTTTTTCGAAATGTCATCTTAGCGAAATGTCTTTCTCAAAACTTTCTTTCTCATAAATTTAAATTCCAGAAATGTTATCCTCAGAACTTGCTTTCTCAGAAATATAATTTTAGAGAATTGTTTTCAGCAAAATATACATTTGGCGAAAAATAATTTTAGCAAAACTGCATTTGTGTTTTTTTATAAATGTATATTTCGAAGAAACCAATTCGTTGAAATAATATTTCGAAGAAAACAATTCGCTAGAATGATATTTCTGAAATTGCAGTTCTGAAAAAACAATGTTATGAGGCCGCCTTTTACTTCAATATTATTGAATAATTGAATGCCATGTAAATTAACGTGATCTTGTCCAACTTTTTCTTGGTTCAATCAAATTTTCTAGATTGAACCATTTTTTTTGTGATTCAATGTTGTACCTTTTGATTGAATCAAAAAAGTTATAGATATGATCACGTACTAACATAATACTGTTTTTTTTTTGTTATATGGACAGAAAGCGCGGTGGAATCACGCTTATAGGTTTTGAACGACGTGTTCTCTTACACTATTTTGGTTAATGTCTACATATTGAATAAATAATAAACAAAATAAATGCAATTCTCAAGATAAATAATAAAATAAATTATTGCAACTGCTTTTCTAGCAGACGAAATTTCTCATCCGCCATTTTCGGTAAAAGCAATTCAGAGATTTACATTTTGCTGAAATTAAATTTCGCCAAATATATATTTATAGAAACCAATTTTGCCAAGTTGACATTTCTAAGAATACAATTCGCCAAATTTATATGTTGATGAAAGCAATTCGGAGGATTTATATTTCTATAGATACAATTTGCAATATTTCTAATTTTCATTACAAAAACTTGCTTTCTCAGAAAAACCAACTTAACGAATTGCTTTATGTGAAATATAAGTTTGGCGAAATAAACTTTTAGCAAAATGTCATTTTCAGAAACTCAGTTTGTAGAAATACAATTGTGTCGGAATATCATTTTGTATGAATTGTAATCAGAGAATACTTCGAAAAATTACATTTTGATGAAAAAATCTCGACAAATTGATAATGACCCATTTGCTTATTGGGAGGAGATTAGTTGAAAACATCATACATTACATTATTGATAACTTTAACATATTCCAGTATTTCTGGCAACAAGAACAAACAATAACTTTAATGTATTCTAGTATTTTTGGCAACAAGAAAAAACACAAAATAATTATTCTTGCATTTTAGCTCGTCAATGATCGTGGGGTAAAACTATTTTCATTAAAATGGTGACCATGGGGTAAAACTTTTTTCATCAAAATGATAATCGTAGGGTAAAACTCTTTTCATCAAAATGATACGAGTAGGATATAATAATGACATAACATTTTTCAATTGCTCTCTTCATTGCTCAGAGTTCGCTCATCAAATCAAACATATGGATCGACAATAGCAGAAGTGAGTTAATCCACATTCAAAATACATAGAGTTCACCTCACTTGTGCTATTGTCTATCCAATTATAGTTTGTGGAGTAACCTTAGAAACAACTGAAACTAACAGTTTAAAAACGGCTTTAATGCTTAATCCTTAAGAAATAATAAACATGTCATGTAACAACAATTATTCGTCCTGTTGAGATTGCATTCGATATAAAGAAGCGCAGCTCAACAACCGGTGATTACTCGGCACTACCAGAACTACGTATGTTCTCGACCAACCTTTTTTGTTTTGCATCAACTTCTTAAAATCAAAATCGTATCACTAAATATTGTTAATATTATTAGTTATATATCAAATCTATAGCATAGTTTTTAACTTTCTTACCTTCCCAAACTTTGCAGAAAATCCTTTAGCACTTGAAAAAGCACAAAAAATAAGTATAATATCTCGCATAGTAGTACCACAGACCATAACTGTAAATATAATTATATATAAATATAGATCAATTATTTACATAATTTTATTGAGTTGTGCCAACAAGGTATTTGAATGTACCTAGATATGGTCATATGGATATCAGCTTTGAATGGTTAATAACCTACATGTTGAATTACTAAGATTTAAAAATAGTACTAAGATTTAAAAATATATTTATAAGATTCTAAAATAGTTCTAAAATTTAAAAATAGTAGGTAGTATGATTTAAAAATAATACTACAATTTGGAAATAATCGCAAGATTTAAAAATAGTACTAAGATTAAGAAGAGTACTAGGATTTAAAAATAGTACTAAAATTTAGAAATATTTGTAAAATTTAAAAATAGTACTACGGTTTAAAAAGAGTACTAAGATTTAAAAATAATGGCAAGCCTTAAGATCTATCAAATTTATATTTTTCAGTTTTCTGATACAATTATTTCAAAGTTTTGAGGGTCTCTGTTGCAATTTTTACCGACATCACAATGTTGCCTGGTAGAACTGAATGAAATCGTATAATTTATTAGACCATGGAGGTCATAGGGCCGTTCCTTTACAAACTGGACGAGTTGGGTTCCAACCAAACAAAAAGAGAAAAGTACGGTGCAGTAGTCTTTCAAATGTTTTTTCAAAAAATGAAAACGCCCCCTGCCCCGCTGATACAACAAACATCAAAACTGTTGGTCAGAAGCTTAGCAGACGATATAAAAAACAAATGACAATCCACGAATACAAATATTTTATTCTATACAACGAATATTACAATCAATAGCATGTGCATTAATAATTAATTAATCATATTAGTAATTATTACCAAACATTTGATAAAAGCAAAGTGTTAACAATTATATTTAAATTTCATTTATTTGAAAAATCGTTGCTATTGAATATTACTTGTCGCTGATTGGCGGGTTACAAATCTAGTCTGACTGAAAAACTCGGGTAAATTATATCAAATTAAGCAGAAAAGCATGAGGATTCCAAAAATGCTATTGTTTTTAATGTATATATGGAAATAAAAAAGATGTGATCGAAATAAAAATGTAAATCAAATTTGACACTTTGGCTAGAGGATACCATAAAAAAATATTTGACTAGAATGTTTTCCCACCATTTCTACATTGAAATATGTAATAAAAATATTGTGTATTGGTCTCCCAATAATTAACAAAAATTATTAAAAAATCTGTTTTCTTGTTTTTTCCAGTATTAAGGCATATATTTTCATAATATTGGCACTTGGCACAACGATAAACAATATTAAACAACATTAAACAACATTAAAAATCATTAAGCAAATTAAATAGCATTAAACAACACTAAACAACACAAAATAACATTAAACAACATTAAACAACATTAAAATTCATTATGCAACATTGAACAAATTAAATAACATTACACAACACTAAACAACAATAAAAAACATTAAACAACACTAAATAAAACTAAACAACATTAAACAACATTGAACAACATAAAAAAACATTAAACAACACTAAATACAAATAAACAACATTGAACAACATTGAACAATATTAAAACAAATTAAACAACATTAAACAACATTTTAAATCATTAAACAACATTAAACAAAATTAAATAATATTAAACAACATTAACCAACATTAAAAAACAATAAAAATCATTAAACAACATTAAATAACATGTTGTTTAATTTTTTAATGTCGTTTAATGATTTTTAATGTTATTTAGTGTTGTTTAATGTTGTTTAATGTTTTATAATGTTGTTTAATGTTGTTTAATATTCTTCAATTTTGTTTAATGATTTATAATGTTGTCTAATGTTGTTTAATGTTTTTTAATGTTTTTAATGTTGTTCAATGTTATTTTGTGTTGTTTAGTGTTGTTTAATGTTAATTAATTTGCTTAATGTTGTTTAATGTTGCTTATTATTATTTATCATTGTGCCAAGTGCCAATATTATGAAAATATTTGTCTTAATATTGAAAAAACAAGAAAACAAATTTTTCAATAATTTTTTTAATTATTGGGAGACCAATATATAAACTTTTTATTACATATTTCAATGTAGAAATGGTGGGAAAACATTCTAGTCAAATCTTATCTTTTTTATTGTCAGATTTACATTAAAAACAATAGTATTTTTGGAATCCTCATGCTTTTCTGCTTAATTTGATATAACTTTACCTATATACAATAAATATTAAAGAAGTTACAGCCTTCGGTCAAGGGCGAGGTCAACGCTTGACCCGCATATTGCCTTGCCCGTAACCTTTGACCTATTGGTCAAAATTTAAAAAAAAATTGGGAATTTTATTTTTTGAGCAAAATTAACCTATGTGCCAATTTTCAGGAAAATCGAAGAGGTGAGGGTGTTATTTTTCACTTTTTT
>JARUHE010306538.1:0-12387 GCA_031471125.1 Archaeomysis grebnitzkii | reverse complement strand
ATTATCAGGAGTAATTATTTTTATAAAACAAATATTGAATTATAGCCACGCGAGATTTCAGGTCATCTATGGCTAGTCTTTTCATTAATTTTATCTTTTCGTTTATTTCATTGGTTCTTGTTTATTTCATTACACTCTTATTTATTTTATTTTTTCTCATTTATTTTATCTTTTCGTTAATTTTATGTTTTCATTTATTTTATATTATTTGTTCTCGTTTGTTTTATGCTCTCTCATATTTTTGTTTTTCTCATTTGTATTACCTTTCCTCTTTCTATTACATAACAGCGACTTGTATTGAATTCGAAAAGTCCATCGAGATCCAAAGTTAATGTAAATCCTTGGAGACAAACTTTCCCAATTCTAAATTCTACTTCTCAACTTTCTCAAAAAATCTGTCTACTTCAGAAATTTTTTATGTCCTTTACTGATCTAATTTCGTGAACTTTTCCTTTCAATTTAAATCAAATTTTTTTGGTTTAATGTTTATGTAGAATTTGAATATATTTCCATATTTTTTATTGTAATTATTCCTTCAAAGGTTACATTCTAATTATTTAGTTTGGTTTTGTTATTGTTTTTTAATTATTATTCAAAATCTATTCGAATTGAATCAATTGAAACTGAAATTCAACTGACAACATTCAGTTCATTGTTACAAAGAAAAACGAACATTTGAAAGCATATTTTTCACAATTTATTTTCTTAATCGCCTTGAAAGAATAAACAAAATCGCTCCTTTGGGTGAGTCATCCTCACTGCTTGCTTGTCCACCATCTGCAAGGCACGAAAGCCTCATATTTGGATGAGTAGGCCACGCCCCCTTTTCTCTTTCGGATTGGACGAGATTACTTTCAACCTTGGTGATGGATGACACCTTTTCGCTTTGATTTTTACTTGTAATTATGAGTAACTGTTTGACCCAACATTTTTAATACATTAATTCAAACCATTACATGCAAACAAGGCAATGCTTTAGAGCTATGTTTGCCATATGATCCATAGGAATTACTATTGGAGAGGACAATGTGGAAGCCTAAAGTACTGGTATAGATGCAAACCAATCAATGTATGTGTGCTAAAGAACAATACGAAAGATAGAAAATCATTTGTGAATCAACTATAGTTGAGATTTATGAAAAAGAATCTCAAAACAGTTGTTTCGTTAATTCATTTTAAGTCTTAATTTAATTTCATGGTAACTTGAACAAATGTTTTTCTTTTGTTCCATAAAAATCAAAATCAATCTATTTTGCAGCACTGAAAACATTTGACTAACTTTTGTATGTCAAAATCGACATCATTAAATTGACTAACCTTTGTTTACAGTGCGCAGGGTTCGCTCTTTAAGCCACATGAACAATGGAGTCTTATCCAGTCGTACCTATTGTCCATGTAGTTTGAAGAGCAAACCCTGTGCACTATAAACAAAGGTTAGTCAAAATTGACTATCTGTAAACGTACATAGTTATTCAACTGTTTACAGTCAGTGTTTAAAAGTCAGCAACGTTTTCTTGACGTTTTTATTGAGTTGTTTTATGACAATAAAAATCTTTTCTTGCTCATTAAAATATATATAAAAAGTATCTTTTCTTCCTCCAATGAAATCAGTGTTGATGTTTATTATCCATTGTTTAATTGTTTATTCGGATCACGAATCACTTTAACTGCCATTATAAATATTAATTACTCGTTAATTGAGATAATTTAGTTGTCAACTGTCGTTGTAATTATGAATATATTATTAATTTTGTGTTCAATATTCTGAAGAACCTTAAGTAAAGGGGAAGCATGGAATAATAGTTTGTAAGCTGTCAACAACAGATAGCTAGGCCTTAACATGTTCAGTATTTGTTTGATGTATTTTGTCTGCAGCATTTATGGTTTATTTATATTAGTTGTTGATGGTCACTAAATGATTATTTATTGCCCATCAAAATGTACATTAATCGAAATGTTTATTTTGTGTCAATAATTGATCGGACATAGTGCATGCCTCGACATTGGATTGCTTTCAACAAAAGTCATAAAAAGCAAATAAAAATATTTTTTATTGCTTTTCTTCTTTGGATGTTTATTGCTTTTTTGGTCTACCCGGAATTTCAAATACACTTTATCCCGACTTGGAGGACGTGCCATATTCGGTTGCATATCCTTATGATACACATCACTTCATATGGGTAATAAATTTAGGTTGATATGTGAAGCGGGGCAGAGATCCGTTAAGTTCGATTATTTATTCGTTTTTGTCTTACAATACCTTGAACAAGAGTTTAATTTTCTTATATGGAATAGATTGTATCGTATTTATTTTATAATGTAAATCCTACATAATGAGCTGAAATGTAAACACACTGTCAGATCCGAAATGTTCGATCATGCACTACTTGTTGTGTACCTCAGCACTGCCTTTGCGTTCATAATAAAACCGTTCAGTTTGATTTTTGCCTTTTCGAAAGCTCTAATTATGAATTAGTTGTCCATTCGCCGAGGTTCTTATATATACACGGTATATTATTTTGTTCAACAAGTTTTGAAAAGTTTGTAACTGTCTCAGGAACCAACATGTTTGTGAATGTATTTGTTGAAATGACTAGACGGTTTTTTGTAGGCTTTAAAGAAATAGCCAAAAATCTATTGTTTGTAAGAGTTACTGGCATACGTTTTAAAATTCACTACAATTAAGCATTAAAAATTCATCCCTAATGAAATGTTAAATATGTGAATAAGTCTTTCCCATTCTGATGAACTAATCAGCTGATCACAGTTCCTTGTCTCAAATTTTAACAATCTAAAGCTCCTTTCATAACCAAAGTTCACCTCCTCCACTTTATTTATTGACACAAACAACTCTTTCGATGACGTCACATTGAAAGTGATCCTCAAGACTCTTCTTTTCCTCATTTTCACTGCAGTTGTAAAAGTGATTATAGTCGAGATGTTTTATTTCTTCATTTATCAAAGTTTCAAACAAACAACATTCAGATCATTTTTGCCGAGCGTGCATAGCAAAGCTCTATCAAGACGTGGCAATTCCGATGTCGTCGTCGTCGGCGTTAGGCAATGGCTGAATATTTGTATATCATCTAGACTTATTTTTTTCATATAGGCTTTATTATTGGTTTTGACATATTAGCATGTATTTTTATTTGATTTTATCACTTTTTATCTACATTTTTTCAACAAATTAACTTAGAACTTTTTTTTTAGCAAATTTGTTTTCTTCTTATTTTGGTTTGATTTATGCATCAATGGATTGGGAATGAAGTATACAAAAATAGTCTCTAAAAAGATGATTTTTTGATTAAATTATGATTTTTCACTTTGTAACACCGTTTTTGATTGGCATTTGTGGAGACTGAATTTTTTAAAAGTTACTGAATGAATCATCGCGAGACATTTGAACCGTTCGGTTCGTAGATTACTAGTTAAACAAACAAACAAACAAACAAAGCGGATCTTTTTTAAACAAACAAACAAATAAAAACGTTCAGCTAGTTTATAAACAAACACATGAACAAACAAACAAGTAATCTTCAAATAACGTAACAATGCTCAACCAACGAGCAAACAATGTTAAGAGTTTTTCATACATTGAGGGATAGAGTGGCTGGACAGTTTGTTTGATGTAAAAGAGGAATTGGAAGGCACAATTTGCAAACATACAATCTGCGTTAAACAAAATGTAAAACATTACCTTTTTTAGCTTGTGACAACGTTTATCTTCAACAGCAGCGTCGGATACAAAATCAATTTTGTTGACATGTTGATGGAAATGTTTGAACATGATCTGATTTTATTTTGAGTTTGGTTGAACTTTTTTCAAATATTTACATACCACATTATTTATTAATCTGTGCTTAAAAAACAGCTTCAATAACTGACGTCTGATTGGGGTTGTTGTTGTTGAGATGGTGGATGATTTGTGGACTTGACTATATTTTGCCAGAAGAATTATTTTTGCCAAAAATTCATATCTCTAAATAATAGATATTATATATTTTTTTAGACTTGGTAAATTTATCATCAAATTAATGGTTAACAAGATTTTATTTGAAGATTTAGAGAGAATTTTATTGGAAATAAATGAAAGGAAAGTGTAATATATTAATATGTATAATTGTATTCAACAATTAAGAAATTTAGAAACTTTTTGAACATCCAAACACAGCTTTTAATGCGTAGCATTTACTCGTGCATGTTCTAGAAATGAAGTAACTTTGTAAAGAGAATCCTGAATATTCTGTAAATATATTTAATAATGACCTTTTTTTTGGTTAACGCAATTATTTTTTCACATTTTTTTAATGGAAAATCCTTTTCGAAATGTGGAATATTTCCGTGGATTTGAAGTGAAAATAAAATTCTGAATAAGTGATTTAATTTAAGCGATTCCTGAAATTAATTAGCACAGGAATGAATGGCCTTCGAATCATTTTATTTTTTATTTTCCTTGTTCTGTTATTTTTTGTACAATTTTATTTCTTTTTCTTATCATCAATCTTTTTATTTGTTTGTGTGTCTAATTTTGTTTTTTATTACCAATATTTTTATATATTTTTTGTATAATTCTCTATTCGTTTCTATTACCAACTTTTTCTTTTTTATTTTTTGTGTGAATAATTTTCTTTTCTTTTCTTTTCTTATTACCAAACTTTTTATTATTTATATTTAGGCTGTGAAAAACAGTCTCTATAAGACGCTGTTGATTGTTGAGGCGGAGGCTTTTTTCACATTTTTTTCCCCACATTTTTTTCACATTTTTGTTTTTAAATCTAGGTAGAATTATGAAAACAAAAATTAAATCTTGGTTAATTACAACTTAGTAGAATTATGAAAACAAAAATTAAATCTTGGTTAATTACAACTTAGCAGAATTATGAAAATAATATATTTTTTAAATTTTGGTTTTACAATAATAAATTAAATAATCAATACAATGATTTAAAACTAAATTTGCATCATTTTTTGTGGTTGGAGAAGGCTATAATTGAGAACCTGATAAGACTACTTCAATATTTTTGGCATCTTATCTGGTTGTAATATTTAGTAGGTGAGGCTAGAATAGATATTTTCAGGTTTTGTGTTGTTAAATTTATATATGTAGGTAACCTATAATCAAATAACATAGAGCTTACCTCATTTGTGCTATTGTCGATCCATATATAACAACGCAACCTTTTTACTCTTCAACGTACACTAATAAATGATGTGTTAGTCGTGGTTGAATTGAATTTTAGAGTTAATGATAATAAATAAATTGTTTCGACATTAAAATTTTCTTCTTTTTAATTTCATAATTTCTGTTTTTCATTAATCTAAGATAAGCTGAACAATGTTGAGGATCGTTCTCTCGCCTCCACAAATCCTATAGGATGCGTCACACCTTCAGACCTGTCTGGCGCTGTTCCTATCTATCTTCCCACTTTCTTATTTGTATTATTATGTTGTAGTGACGCATTTACTTTTTCATCGTTGTTTATTACATTTCTTGGAACCACTAATTCGTAGGTGTTGGTACGACCGCTTGACTTGTTTTTTCACTTCTATTCTCGCGTACTGTCCTTTCCTCGCAATGGCATTTAATAACGTTTGCACATCTCTGATATTTCCCAAATTTGTATTTTATGAGGGCGTTGTAATTTTTCGAAAAAAATCGAATTTAAAGCTTATAAAGAAAATATTTAATATGTGAGGCGCAGAATCATAACATCGATTTTTTTTAAATTTAGATCTTTAATCTATTCTTTCGACTTCAAATATCCACTGCAAAAAATATCTATTGACACGTCAAGTTACAAAAATATAAAATGTAATCATTGCATAATGTAAATAAGTACAACTGTAACTAAAATATATTTGTAGCTTTAATGTAACACCCGACATTTTTTCAAAAATAAATTATTACTAAGTCCTTTTGTTGGACACAATTCTGAGTTACTTAAGATGCTTCGTTGTTGTATGTCTTGAACGTATTGTTAAGCTCGTAATTAAATTCTGAACAATTTTGAAGTTTTTCTCTACTTTAAAAATGTTCAAATTCGATGAAATAAATCTGAAACTTTGCTCGTAAAATACATTAAACTTTCTGTCTTTGACTATAGTTGAGAAAGTAACTTCCAGACTGAATCTTATTAGGTTGAGTTTGTGATTGGAGGTGGTGAAAGAAATGGTTAATTTGTGTGAATGTTGAATCATCCAATGTTATATTTTCAAATGATTATCACAAACTTTCTTTTTAATGTTATACTGCATCTGCGGAAGGTGTTGTACGCCATTTAAACGTGGCTTCAATTGCAATCAAACCATTATTCAGAGACAATTCCAGTGGGTCATAGAGGGAGAAAGTTTAAGATTTAAATGAAGACGATATTTAGTTGTGCCTTTGGTCTTTTCCATACATAGCGCTACTATTTTCACAACTAGTTTTGAAGTTTTGAGGTTTTTACCATTTCTTGGAAGTTTTTAATTTGTTATTTTTGTGTGTTGAATACCCAGTGCCGGGCATAGGCCCGTTTATTGATATATTGATGCCTGTGTTATTATATTTTACTTCCTGTGTTGTTTTTATGTTTAATTCCTGTGTTATTATTATATTTTATTGCGCAAATAAACATGTACGTTCCAGTCACATTTAAGTTATAAAGGACAAATAAAACCACTGATCACAAAAAGACGTTTCTAGCACCTTGTTCTGGTGAATAGACTGCGATGCTGTGGGTGGTGCAGATGATTACGGAGGTCGTTGGCATAAACAAGAGAAGGAGAATTAGTCTTCCTTGTCGACATCTCATTGAAGACTTGAACAACAAATCGCTTGAATTTATGATGGAAGGTTCGCTCATGCCTGTAGCCTGTGGTGGTGGTGGTGGTGGTGGTTGTTGAAACCTACTTATGTCCAAGTTTTCTTGTTTTGTTGTATTAGTGCTGGTTATATTTTTGTCGACTAGGCTGGAGGCGAGTAAAGTGACGTTTTGGTTAAAATATTTTTCTTTGATAAAAGCTCTATATAGGTTTTATTTTTTCGTCGTCGTAGGCGTCTACACCAGCAAATTAATTAGTGTTAAACAACTTTATCTTCACAGTTACATAGAACTTTCATAAATAAAAGTTGTTTGTCTTAACTTTCCAGATAATTTTGCCATAAATAATTTTTTCCCAAAAAATTAACATTTACGAGTTATTAGCAAAAAACTCTCGATCTATCCAACATTATGAAGAATACTTTTTTCATACAATAAATATTTATTGAACTATAGCTAAAAAATGATAAAAAAAAATGTTTGTCTACTTCACGCGAAATTTCCGGTCATCTATGGCTAGTTTTATAAATGCTCTTTAAATCAAAATAAGTGTTAAATCAATTGTCCATTCGTTCGTTATACAGGGGTCTACGCATGACTATTTTTTATTTATGTAATTGGCGTTTCAAATAAACCTTTGTTCACCATTATCTTTTACTAGTGTGACGCAGTACTGAATATTCTGTGTGACTCAAGATCTGCATAATGAATCCCTTGCCACGATGAACCTTCTTGAATTCCTTCCCCATTCACATCATTAGCATAAATGTGAATAATTTTGCAAGTGGCTGTGGAGCGCACCTCCGAATAATTGTGTGCATGTGGGTTAAATCGTTTATGGAGAACGATTCTCTTTCTGCTTTTCCCGCTTTAATCATTGCAACAAAGTTTTCTTTTACATTTCAACTGCCACGAAATTGCACGAAATACTGATATTGTTTCCCAGTTTTTTGTATGTAGAAAAATGTTTTTGGTGAAGAGTGCAACTGTTTTTGGAGTTGTTAATGAGAGAGCGTTCGAAGCAACACATTAACACTAATGACCGAAATGGAAAGGTTTTCGGTATTTGTTTATTTTTGAAGTGTTGACGTTTTGTTTCTACTTCGGAAAATGATTGGCGTTCAAGGGCTCGCGTCATTCTTTGAAAAGCGTTGGTAATTTTCATTGTTTTCTCAAAATCAATGAAAAAGTGTTGAATATGAATAGTCTTTTTGTATTGATAGTTTCTTTCAATAGTAAGTTGGCGTTATGAAATACAATTTGTTTTGTTAACTGATTCAGAATTCCGATCCAATTAAAACATTGCATAACTTAACATTAAAATTTCACTATTTCCATGGTTTTAAAATAATTATTTGTTATCGAAAAAGACGGATTTGATGGTGGATTGAAATATGTTTTGGATTGCGTTGAATATAAAGTAGGACGATAGAAGTGGTTCAGAATCGTTCACCATGTTGGAAGTTGGCTTATGTTGAACAAAATCTGCTCTCTCGTTCAATTGAATGAACGTTTTGTTATTAACACATATGTTGAATAAAAAATGATTAAATCTTCCATAATTTAATCATGCTTCTAGTCCCAGAGTTTGTTGCAGGTGATAATTGATCACAAACGATCATCCTGAATAATGCCATGGTGTTATTTAACCCATTGGTCCTTTTTTATAACTTCCTTATTTATGTTGATGTTATTGTTAAATTTCTTACTAATTATGTTGATGTTATTGTTATTTTTATTACTAGTTATATTGATGTTATTGTTATTTTTATTACTAGTTATGTTTATGTTATTGTTATTTTTTCTTACTAGTTTCTTATTTATGTTGATGTTTGCTTCTTTAATGTATTGTTCTGAGTGAAGAGTAGTACAGTGAAACAGGACTAAGCGCGCGTTGGTTGTGTGTTTTTGATGGAAATGTAAATGTAATATTTTTGTTGAAGAAAAAACAAATTCAAATGTTGACACTCTTGTTTTCATTAATGGTCGACGAAATCTTTGCCAATGCCATTGATTTTCTTTATTATCTCTCTTAAAATCTAATGACGCTATTTGCCTCCTTTAGCTGTGTTATGTAACAAAAAAAAATAGTTTTTCATGCGGTAAATGTAATATATTTTTCCTTTTAATTATTTTTTTGTTAACATATATTTTATTGGTGTTTTCAACATTTGTTTCGTCATTATATTGTGTAATTTGTTGTCTTCCTCTTTTCATGCGTGTCTTAATTGTAGTGTGGGTTTTATTTATTAACTCTACTGTATGAAGGATATAGAACAAAGCAATGTATGTTAGTCATATAAAGTTAGCCTCGAACGTTCTTTAATGTTCATAAATAAATCCAAACACACGTATCAAATACAAAAGATTTCAAATTTCCGTTGAACGCAAAACAAAATCATTTCTTTCAAGAATATTTTTTTTGCATCTGGGAACAATCGTGAGATTCGATTTGTTTCGAGTTTGCTATTTAATAAAATTTGAATAAATCCCCTTTGTAACATTTTGATCTTCCGATAAATATGCAAACTTGTCCATTTACATATGCATCATTTTTTTCTCCAAATTGTAACTTAATAAATGTCTGAAACATTTCTCTTTCTGTATTTGTAAGAAAAATTGTTATGTATTAAAGATAGTTTGTCATAACGTTATTAATTCTATCTTTTTATTTTATTTTGCAGTAATGATAACAAAATGAATGTTGGTACAGCATGAAAAATAATGCACACATAATAATTGTATAAACAAAAATAAAACACATCATTAAATTCGCTTCCTTCCAAGAATACAAACTTGATAAGAATTCTATCTTTTTTTATCACAATATCTTTGGTTTTATTATTATTATTATTATTATTATTATTATTATTATTATTATTGTTGCTGCTGTTGCTTATCTGAATGACAAAAGAAAAGAACAAATCCAATTTAGGCATAAACAAATCTTCAGAAACATTGAAATACTTTTTTCCAATTGAATCTTCCCATTTCCATCGTCTCTCTGCTTTAATGCATCGAATTTGAGCTATTTGTATGTACGAGTTTCCAATTATTGTCGAACACTTTGATTTACGTCCGATTTGTCGTGCACAAATCGAAAAAAGCGCTTTCACATAAATATTCCTGATTACCTAACCGGTTACATCCATCAACTTCATCATGTAATAAGGCTATTTACGAGTAGTCATGGAGGCATTCCAGAAAGCGTTTAGAACTCCTCATGACAATTTGTGAACTGTTTAACAATGGAAAACTAAAAAATACTTGACTAACTTTTATATCTAAGATAGTGAAAATTGACTCGCCTTTGTTAGTTGATTCAATCAAAATCGTATCACATTTTTGAGTCGATTCAATCAAAATCGTATCACATTTTTGAGTCGATTCAATCAAAATTGTATCACATTTGTAAGTCGATTCAATCAAAATCGTATCACATTTGTAAGTCGATTCAATCATAATCGTATCACATTTTTGAGTCGATTCAATCATAATCGTATCACAGTTTTGAGTCGATTCAATCAAAATCGTATCACATTTTTGAGTCGATTCAATAAAAATCGTATCACATTTTTGAGTCGATTCAATCAAAATCGTATCACATTTTTGAGTCGATTCAATCAAAATCGTATCGCATTTTTGAGTCGATTCAATCAAAATCGTATCACATTTTTGAGTCGATTCAATCAAAATCGTATCACATTTGTTAGTCGATTCAATCAAAATCGTATCACATTTTTTTAGTTGATTCAATCAAAATCGTATCACATTTGTACAATGTGGTCCAAAGGATTTTCAGTGAATAGTCCAATTGGAAATAGAAGAAGAGGAAGGCCCAAACGAAGGTGGATTGATAGTATAAATGAAGATCTAAGGGAGAAGAATTTAAACCTAGAGATGGCCAACAACAGAAATACGTGGAGAAGGCTCATTCGCAACGGCGACCCCGAGTAGGGAGAAGCTGGGAAGAAGAAGTCCAATTGGTGGTGTTCTCGAACGCTTCCGTGACCAATCTTGAACACGCTTGACATCATTGTGTAATGATGAAGTCTTAAGATAATTAAGCGGATCAACGGTTTTAATTTTATTAATTATATAGAACAGAAGTGCTTTTGGTTATGGATAGAAATTGGATGTATTGATGTAATTAGTCTTTAAACAAATCCTTTATCCTAAGTAATTAAGCTTTAATTTTCCGATGTTAGAATACATGTCGAATGAAACTGAAGAATTGTTTATTTATGAATCAATAATGAAATGATAAAAGACATGTCTATAGAAATGTCCTTGAAATTTTTTAATTATCATTCGCAATGCTTGAAATGAAATCTTGAATAACTCCGTGTTAATTCTATTTACACAAACTTATTAAACTATCCGAAGAATTAGGCTTAGTTCTATATTTCAGTTTAGCCTAAAAATTGAAATGCGAGATCCATTTGAAGATCTATGAAACACGTCCAGATGAGATTTACATTTTTCAAAAGGAAAAGACTTGCCCAAGGCTGAAGAAAATGTTTATAACATGTCTTAACTCTCAGCATTATCACTTAGGCTTATAAACTCGAGGGGCAGTCTATCACTGTTTTATTTTTAAGTTCTTACAATGTTTATGGCTACGAAATGACACGACGTTTATTGCACTTGTTTGTGCAAATAAATATTGCTTTTTCATGAGAAAAATGTGTTTTTGTTTTCGTTGGAAATAAATAAATAAAAATAAACATGCAGTTAACAAACATTCCCATGACATTCTAAAAGTATTGGATTCATAAAACTATTTATGAATTTTATACAACATAATCGATGTTTTATTTCGGGTGTTTCTAAAGGTCATGCAAATGAAATCATACATTTTGAATGATTCTGTTTGTAATAAAAAACCTATTTTGTTTCTACTGTATAAATGTCCATTCATTGGCTTTGAACTTCTTTCTAAATTCATATTTCAAAGAAACGTGTATACTTGACATAACTTTACAATACATCCGAATATAAAATGACACACAAGTTTGTCAATTCTGTTAAAATTGTTTGATTATCTTGTAACTTCATATTTTGGTTAGCATAATAATCCAAAAAAATGTTTGTTTATAATAATCCAAAAAATGTTTGTTTATAATAATCCAAAAAATGTTTGTTTATAACAATCCAAAAAATGTTTGTTTATAACAATCCAAAAAAATGTTTGTATAAATAATCCAAAAAATGTTTGTTCATAATAATCCAAAAAATGTTTGTTTGTCTAAAAGTAGAACAAGCAAAGGAACGGAGTGGCGGATATTTCTAAAATGCGAAATAATAAGACTAATGTGATAAATGAAACATGGCGTTGGTTTATTTCTTGAATTATAACAAGTTTATGTCCAAAACATTAACTTTCCTCTTTTGTTTTTCTATTTACATACGAGAGAACATTTTTGTTTGGTTTCAAAGTGTTAATCACTTACGGTTTACTTCATTTTTATCGAGCGTTCCGTTAGGAAAATGCTCTATATAGGTTTTATTTTTCCGTCGTTGTCCTGCGTTGTTGTCGTCGTCGTCTGCACCTGAAAATCACATAGTGTTTAAACACTTTGAG